>AWOL01S0253999.1:2100-16673 GCA_000715115.1 Nicotiana otophora | reverse complement strand
AAGTAAATGTGCAGGGAGAACTCCAGAGGAACCACCTCGTAGTCTCAAAAGTAAATATACAAGGAGAACTCCCGAGGAACCGCCTCGTAGTCTCAAAAGTAAATGTGCAGGGAGAACTCCCGAGGACCCGCCTCGTAATCTCAAAAGAAACACACAACTCAAACCGACAAATACAACAGTTAATAGCAAGATTTCTACAGTTATACTGATAAAGAACAAGGAAAAGATTTAAATCAACTAAGCATGCTTCATAGAGTTCAAATAAGTAGTTAAAGCACGTAGACATGCGATATTAGACTAAACAGGATAACTACACATATTGGAATAGCTCAATTAAGAATGAAAACAGACTAATACTCATTTAAACGGTATAACTCAAATTAAAGGAAAAATGGGTTGCTACTTAGTAAAAATAAATCGGGTTTTACAACAAATAGCTCGTGTACGTACTCGTCACCTCACGTACACTTCGCTCACATATCACAACAGTACCAAATCCTAAGGGGATTTCCCTCCCCCGTCCCCCCCCACAAGGTTAGGCAAGCAACTTACCTCGAACCAAACTCAATCAATCGGTAACAATGTCTTTTTCACAAATATCCGACTCCGAATGACCCAAATCTAGCCAAAATTAATTACATACCATAAATACAACTATAAGAAACTAATCTAATTAATGAAATCAAAGTTAAAGCAAGAAATTAGAAAATTACCCCAAAAAGCTTCCCCGGCCCCACGTCTCGGAATATGGTAAAAGTCACAAAATATGAACACTCATTCACTCACGAGTTCACTCGTACCAAAATTATCCAAATCCGATGTCAAAATCCCAATCAAAACCCAAAATCTTGGTTGAAGAACTTCTTTCCATTTTCCCAAATTTTTACCACATATTCGAAATTAAATGATGAAATTAATGAGATTAGTGGGATATAACCAAAATGGAGTGTAGAATTATTACCCAATCGATCTCTCTGAAAATCCCTCAAAATCCCATCCAATTTCGAGCTCCCAAACTCGAGTTTTGATAAAAATGGTCAAACCCTCGTTTTGAAATGATATAAGTCTACCTATTGATTTAACCCTATGCGAACGCGCAAAACACCAAGCGAACGCGATTTGATGGCTCTCAGACTTACGCTATCGTGAACGTTCTCATGCATTTGCGATGAGCAAAACACGTGGCCCAGCTTTAGCCTCCTTAACTCTACGCGAACGCGACTTTGGCCACGCGTTCACGAAGCACCACTTCACACCACTACCTGTTCGCATCCTTATGCTCTCGAACGCGAAGAACAAAACTTTCTCTGGCCAGCTGAGCCTACACGATCGCGGCCCCTCTGTCGCGATCGCGTATAAGAAAACCAAATGCACCAGATCACAGAACTTCAGGCATTTCTCTAAGTCCAAAACGCATCCGATAATGATCTGAAACACACCCGAGGCCCCCGGAACCTCAACAAAAGATACCAACAAGTCCTAAAACACCATACGAACTTAGTCGAACCCTCAAATTATATCAAATAATGCTAAAAAAATGAATCACCCTCTGATTCAAACTTAATGAACTTGAAACTTCTAATTTCTACAACCGATATCGAAACCTATCAAACCACGTCCGATTGACCCCAAATTTTGCACACAAGTCATATTCAATCCTACGAACCTACTTCAACTTCCAGAATCAGAATATGAACCCGATATCAAAAAGTCCACTAACGGACAAACTCTCTCAAAAATTGACTTTCGCCATTTCAAGCCTAAATGAGCTTCAGACCTCCAAAACACAATCCGGACACGTCCCTAAGTCCAAAATCACCCGACGGAGCTAACGGAACTGACGAAACTCCATTTCGGAGTCTTCTTCATACAGTTTCGACTACAATCAAAATCCTAAGGCTTAAGCTTCCGTTTAGGGACTAAGTGTCCCAAAACACTCCGAAACCAAAAATAAAATCTCCCGGCAAGTCACATAAGCAGAAAAAGATACGGGGGAACCAGTTAATAGGGAATCGAGGCTAATACACTCAAAATGACCGGCCGGGTCGTTACATCCTCCCCTCTTAAACAATCGTTCGTCCTCAAACGAGTATAGAGACATACCTGAAGTGGTGAAAATATGAGGATAACGGCTGTGCATATCCTGATCAGTCTCCCAAGTTGCCTCCTCGACCGTTTGACCCCTCCACTGCACTTTCACGGAAGCAATGTTCTTTGACCTCAGCTTTCGAACCTGTCTGTCCAAAATAGCCACTGGCTCCTCAACATAAGATAGATCTTTGTCCAACTGGACTGAGCTGAAATCCAACACATGAGCCGGATCGCCGTGATACTTCCGGAGCATAGAAACATAGAACACCGGATGGACCCCTGCAAGACTGGGAGGCAAGGCAAGCTCATAAGCAACCTCCCCAATATGTCGCAACACCACAAATGGGCCGATAAGCCTTGGGCTCAGCTTGCCCTTTTTCCCGAACCTCATAACGCCCTTCATAGGCAAAACCTAGAGCAAGACCCGCTCTCCAACCATGAATGCAACATCGCGAACCTTACGGTCCGTATAACTTTTATGTCTGGACTGGGCTGTGCGAAGTCGATCCTGAATCACATTTACCTTATCTAGGGCAGCCTGAACCAAGTTCGTACCCCGTAATCTAGCCTCGCCCGGCTCGAACCAACCCACTGGAGACCGACACTGCCTACCATACGGAGCCCCATACAGTGCCATTTGAATGCTCGACTAATAACTGTTGTTGTAGAAAAACTCCACAAGTGGCGAGAGCTGATCCGAAGAACCTCCAAAATCTATCACACAAGCGCGGAGCATATCCTCCAGTATTTGTATAATGCGCTCGGACTGTCCGTCCGTCTGAGGGTGAAATGTTGTGCTCAATGCAACCCGAGTACCCAATTCCTGTTGTACAACCCTCCAAACCTATGATGTAAACTGCGTACCCCGGTTAGAGATGATAGATACTGGTACGCCATGAATCCTGACAATCTCGCGGATATAAATTCGAGCCAGCTACTCGGAAGAATAGGTAGTCATCACATGAAGGAAATGAGCTGACTTGGTCAGCCTTTCCACAATCACCAAAACTGCATCAAACCTCCACTGAGTCCGTGGGAGTCCAACAATGAAATCCATAGTGATCTGTTCCCATTTCCACTCTGGAATCTCTAAATTCTGAAGTTTGGGCGCTGCTGATCATACTTCACCTGCTGGCAATTTAGACACTGAGCTACATGTTCCACTATGTCCTTTTTCATTTTTCTCCACCAGTAATGCTGCCTCAAGTCCTGATACATCTTCGCGGCACCCGAATGAATAGAGTTTCGCGAACTGTGAGCCTCCTAGAGAATCAACTCATGCAAACCATCCACATTAGGCACACATAGTCTGCCCTGCATCTTCAATGCACCATCATCCCCAATAGCGACCTCCTTAGCATCACCGTGCTGGACCGTATCCTTAAGGACAAGAAGATGGGGGTCATCATACTAATGCTTCCTGATACGATCATAAAGAGAAGACTGAGAGACCACACAAGCCAATACTCGACTCGGCTAAAAAATACCCAATCTCACAAACTGGTTGGCTAAGGCCTGAACATGTAACGCCAATGGCTCTGTTGCTGGTAGATATGTTAAACTCCCCAAACTCTCTGCTCGGCACTCAAATCATTGTCCACCACATTGGCCTTCCCCGGATGGTACAAAACAGTGATATCATAATCCTTAAGGCACTCCAACCACCTCCGCTAACGCAAGTTAAGATACTTCTGTTTGAACAGATGCTACAAACTCTGGTGATCGGTGTAAATCTCACAAGGGACACCGTACAAATAGTGCCGCCAAATTTTCAAGGCATGAACAATAGCTGCTAACTCAAGGTCGTGGACAAGATAATTCTTTTCATGCACCTTCATTTTTCTGGATGCGTAGGCAATAACCTTACCGTCCTGCATCAACACCGTACCGAGACCAATCTGCAATGCATCACAATATGCAATATAAGACCCCAAACTTGTAGGCAATACCAACACTGGGGTCGTAGTCAAAGTTGTCTTGAGCTTCTAAAATCTCTTCTCACACTCCTCTGTCCACCTGAACGGAGCACACTTCTGGGTCAGCCTGGTCATAGGTGCTGCAATAGATGAGAATCCCTCTACAAAACGACGGTAATACCCCGCCAAACCAAGAAAACTCTAGATATCCGTAGTTGATGACGGTCTAGTCCAACTCTGCATTGCTTTCACCTTTTTCAGATCCACCTGGATCCCATCACTCTATACTAAATGACCCAAGAATGCCACCGAGTCTAGACAAACTCACACTTTGAAAATTTTGCATAGAACTTATTTTCTCTCAAGGTCTGAAGCACAGTCTTCAGGTGCTGCTACTGATCCTCCCGAGTCCGGGAGTATAACAGAATGTCGTCAATAAATACAATGACGAACGAGTCAAGATAAGGCTGGAACACACTGTGCATCAAGTGCATAAAAGTTACTGGGGCATTGGTCAACATAAATTACATCACAAGGAACTCGTAGTGATCATACTGAGTCCTGAAAGTAGTCTTCGGGATATCTGGCTCCCGAATCTTCAACTGATGATAGCCTGAACGTAAGTCAATCTTGGAAAACACTCTGGAACCCTCTAACTGATCAAATAAGTCATCAATACGAGGTAAAGGATACTTGTTCTTTTTAACTTTGTTCAACTGGCGGTAATCAATACACATCTGCATAGAACCATCCTTCTTCTTCACAAATAAGACATGAGCACCCCCAAGGTGACACATTGGGCCGAATGAAGCCCTTATCAAGCAACTCCTATAACTGGTCCTTCAACTCCTTCAACTCAGGAGGAGCCATACGGTATGGAGGAATAGAGATAGGCTGAGTGCCCGATAATAAATCAATGCCGGAATCAGTATCTCTGTCGAACGGCATGCCCGGAAGATCAGCTGAAAACACATCTGGAAAGTCCCTTACTACTGGAACTGACTCAATTGTAGGGGTATCAATACTGACACCTCTCACATAAGCTAGATACGCGTCACACCCCTTCTCAACCATTCGTTGAGCTTTAAGAAATGAAATAACTCTGCTGGGAGTATACTCTAAGGTACATCTCCACTCTAATCGTGGTAATCCTAGCATAGCCAGTATCACGATTTTGGCTTGACAATTACGAATAGCATAGTGGGGCGACAACCAGTCCATGCCCAAGATAAGATCAAAGTCTACCATACTGAGTAATAATAAATCGGCTCTGGTCTCAAAGCCACTAAGAGCAATCAAACTCGACCGATACACGCGGTCCACAACAAGAGAATCTAAAACAGGAGTAGACACATAAATAGGGGAACTCAAAGAATCCCGAGATACGCCCAAATACGGGGCAAAATAAGAGGACACATAGGAATATGTAGAGCCTGGGTCAAATAATACCGACGCATCTCTATGATAGACCGGAACAATACATGTAATAATAGAGTCGGAAGCTACTGCCTCTGTATGAGCCGTAAGAGGATAATATCTGGCCTGGCCTCCCCCTCTAGGGTGACCTCGACCTCCCCGACCACCATCTCAAGATGGCTGAGTAGGTGGGGCGGTAGTTGGTGCTGGAATCATAGCCTGAGGACCCGGTGGAGCATGATGTGCCTGAGAAGTCTGTGGAGGTGCACCCACCTAAGTCTGGGGCAATCCCTCACCATATGGCGAGTGTCACCACACTCAAAACAAGTTGTCGGAGGGCGTGACTGTTGTGACTGGCTCTGGCCAAGACTGCTGGACTGGCCAATAAAAGTGCCCCGAGCAAGAGGCACACTAGATAATGGCAGTGCATAATAAGGCTCCTGGGGCCTAGCAGGGACTGGAATACCACTGGCAGCTGGAAGAGCCGAATGAACGGGGTGACTCCCATAACCCCTACAATGGCGAGCTGCTAGGGCACGAGCACCAGAATAAGAACCGGTCTCTCGAGACCTCTTGGCCTCTCTATCCCGGGCAAGCATGCCCTCCAATCTCCTGGCGATACTCACAACCTGCTGATAAGAAATATCCATCTCCAACTCCCTGGCCATACTAATCCAGATACTAGGGTTAAGTCCCTCAATAAACCGTCGAACCCTCTCTCGCATTGTGGCAACCAAGGCTGGTGCATGTCGGGCCAAATCATTTAAGCGGACTGCATACTCTGACACAGTCATAGCACCCTAGCACAGCTACTCAAACTCCGCGCGCCATGAGTCCCTAAGGCTTTAAGGGACATACTCTCTAAAAAACATGTCCGAGAACTGAGTCCATGTAAGTGAAGCTGCCTCATCCAGACTACTTAACTCATAAGCACGCCACCACTGATAGGATGCTCCTCTAAGCTGGAAGGTGGTAAAAGAAACCCCGCTCGTCTACGCTACGCCCATAGTACGAAGAATACGATGACACTTCTCCAAACAACCTTGAGCATTATCTGTAGCCAATCCGCTGAAGGTAGGTGGGTGGTACTTCTTGTACCTCTGAAGTCTGAGCTGCTTCGCCTCAGAAGCGGTTGTCCTAGTCTCGTGTTGAACCGGAGTTACCAGCTGCATCGACATAATCTCTGGAACATGGTCGGCATGTACCCACTGCTCTAGAGTATTGGCGACGGGAGTCTGTGCTCCTACCCCGACTTGATATGTGGCAGGAGCAAGTGGAATTAATCCATCCTAAGCTAAGGTGCTGAACATGCTCAGAAAATGGACGAGAGTCTCTTGGAGGGCTGGGGAAACAACATGTACCTCAGGTGCCTGCCCTCCAGCTGGAGCTACTGGGGGCTCCTCTGTAGCAGCTTGTGCGGGTGCTCTGGTTGCACCACATGGACGTCCTCGGCCTCTACCCCGGCCCCGTCCTCTCGCAGCTCTAGCAGGGGGCGCGGGTTCCTGGTCATCAGATCCTCTGGTACGGGTCCTCACCATCTGTGAGAAAGAATAGAATACAGAAGTTTAGAATATTCTTTTTGATGTCAACAAATTTCGCACGACAAGGAATCAAAAAAGTATATTTTTTCCTAACAGTTCCATAGCCTCCCGAAGATAAGTACAGACGTCTCCATACTGATCCGCGAGACTCTAATAAACCGGCTTGTGGCTCACGACACCAATGGACCTAGAGCTCTGATACCAACTTGTCACGGCCCAAACATCCCCCTGAGACATGTCGTGATGACACCTAGTCTCTACGACTAGGTAAGCCTAACAGATTGCGGAAATATCAACAATGGAAGCAAAACTAAACAACTAACTACATTAGATACTAAATAACCAATAATAATGCCGCTCGACATATACAATAACCAAAACACTAGACGTACACAGTTTCAAAAAACCCGTAACATCATAAGTCACAAGCTACAGAAGGAAACTAGTATCTCTATACACCAGAGTCTAACAAAAGTAGTACGAAAGGTCAATGAAATAGGAGAGAATAGAGGGGGACCCCGAGATCTGCGGACGCGACAGATGTACCTTAAAGTCTCCGTACAACAGCAAGCACTCGCAGCTAGTAGCGGGGCTAATAAGAAGTACTTGGATCTGCACACTAAAACATGTGCAGAAGAGTAGCATGAGTACACCACAACGGTATCCAGTAAGTGCCAAGCCTAACCTCGGTCGAGTAGTGACGATATCAGGTCAGGCCCACTGATATATAATAAATAAAGCAGGATAATGTACAGTATAATAAGAGACTAGAATTTAACAAAAGGAAACACATCAAGGCAATAGTGCAACACACAGGGGTAAACAGCAGGGGATCTCCCGAGATACCGTCTCGTAGTCCCCAAAATAAATATACAGGGATAACTCCTGAGGGACCGCATAGTAGTCTCAAAAGTAAATATGCAGGGAGAACTCCCGAAGAACCGCCTCGTAGTCTCAAAAGTAAATATACAGGGAGAACTCCAGAGGAATCTCCTCATAGTCTCAAAAGTAAATGTGCAGGGAGAACTCCCGAGGAACCGCCTCGTAGTCTCAAAATAAACACACAGCTCAAACTGACAAATATAACAGTTAATAGCAAGATTTCTACAGTTATATTGATAAAGAACAAGAAAAAGAAGGAAATCAACTAGGCATACTTCACAGAGTTCAAATAAGCAGTTAAAGCACGTAGACATGCGATATTAGACTAAACAGGATAAATACACATATTGAAATAGCTCAATTAAGAATGAAAACAGACTAATACTCATTTAAACGGTATAACTCAAATTAAAGGAAAAATGGGTTGCTACTCAGTAAAAATAAATCGGATTTTACAACAAATAGCTCGTGTACGTACACGGCGCTCACATATCACAACAGTACTAAATCCTAAGGGGATTTCTCCCACACAAGGTTAGGCTAACCACTTACCTCGAACCAAGCTCAATCAATCGGTAACAATGCCTTTTCTACGAATATCCGACACCGAATGACCCAAATCTAGCCAAAATAAATTACAAACCATAAATACAACTATAAGAAACTAATCTAATTAATGAAATCAAAGTTAAAGCAAGAAATTAGAAAATTACCCCAAAACGCCTCCCCCGGGCCCGCATCTCAGAATCAGGTAAAAGCCACAAAATATGAACACGCATTCACTCACGAGTTCACTTGTACCAAAATTATCCAAATCCGATGGCAAAATCTCAATCAAAACCCAAAATCTTGGTTGAAGAACTTCTTTCCATTTTCCCCAAATGTTCATCCCAAATCCGAAATTAAATGATGAAATTAATGATAGATTAGTGGGATATAACCAAAATAGAGTGTAGAATCATTACCCAATCGATGTCTCTGAAAATCCCTCAAAATCTCGTCCAATTCCGAGCTCCCAAACTCAAGTTTTGATAAAAATGGCCAAATCCTCGTTTTGAAATGATATAAGTCTGCGCAATGATTCCTTAATCGCGATCGTGAAGAACAACTTCGCTGCCCCAAGATTTAAGCCTATGCGAACACGCAAAACACCAAACAAACGCGATGTGCTGGCTCTCAGACTTACGCGATCGCGAACATCCTGACGCGTTCGCGATGAGCAAAGCGCGCGTCCCAGATTTAGCCTCCTTAACTCTACGCGAACGCGACCTTGGCCACTCGTTCGCGAAGCACCACTACATGTTCGCATCCTTATGCCCGCGAACGCGAAGAACAAAACTTCCTCTGCCCAGCTGAGCCTACATGATCGCGGCACCTCTCTCGCGATCGCGTATAAGGAAACTAGATGCACGAGATCACAGAACTTCAACCATTTCTCTAAGTCCAAAACGCATCCGATAATGATCCGAAACACACTCGAGGCTCCCAGGACCTCAACTAAAGATACCAACAAATCCTAAAACAACATACAAACTTAGTTGAGCCCTCAAATCACATTAAACAATGCTAAAAATACGAATCACCCTCCGATTCAAACTAAATGAACTTGAAACTTCCAATTTCTATAACTGATGCCGAAACCTATCAAACCATGTCCGATTGACCCCAAATTTTGCACACAAGTGATATTTAATCCTACGGACCTACTCCAACTTCCGAAATCGAAGTCCGACCCGGATATTAAAAAGTCCACTACCGGTCAAAATCTCCAGAAAATCGACTTTCGCCACTCCAAGCCTAAATGAGCTTCAGACCTCCAAAACACAATCCGGACATGCCCCTAAGTCCAAAATCACCCAACGGAGCTAACGGAACCGACGAAACTCCATTTCAGAGTCGTCTTCACATAATTCCGACTACGACCAAAATCCTAAGGCTTAAGCTTCCGTTTAGGGAGTAAGTGTCCCAAAATACTCCGAAACGAAAAACAAAACCTCCCGACAAGTCACATAAGAAGAAAAAGATATGAGAGAAACAGTTAATAGGGGATCGGGGCTAATACACTCAAAACGACCAGCCGGGTCGTTACAATAATATTTTGCAATTTAAGTTGTTTGTAATGCTTTCAAATAATAGTACAATTATTTGGGCGTCAACTCTTTCAATACGAAGGAATGTGCATACCTTTTTCTAATAAAAGTAATATTATGTAAATAATTTATTGTAAAATTTTACATGAATTTCGCAACTTTAAAATTAGTTTCTAATTTAACTTTTACGATATTATTTCTAACCTATTAACCCTTATATTGTCATGAGTTTATTTATTTTTAAATACTAACATTTAAGCTAATTACTAATTTAGTTATTAATTTATTTTATATTTGTTATTTACCCTAAATAATGGACCAAATCACTAGAATATATATTATGGAAAAAATCGACAATTTACAACATTTTAATTTAGTTACTTCTTGAGTTGCATGTGATATGTCTATTTGCATTTATACCGTTTGAAACTGATTTGACTATCCCACAAAAATAAGAAATGATGGAAACTTGTGTTAATATTTCCTCGAAAAATATTTCTTACACTCACTTATTATTTATAATTTTTTTTAATGTCATAGGCGAAATTTAAATATAATAACTATATCTAAAAGTTTAGTTAAAATTATTGAATTGGATGGTATATAGTGTTCAATCTCGAGAAAGTTGACTCATTAAGGATATTCAAGTAGTAGATATTTAATAGCTAAGCAATTAAATATTTTGAAAATTTTCCTTAATACTTGAGAATATTGATTAAAAATTAAAATTATTTACAGGGATATTCTATGAAAATACCAGTTAAAATATTACTATAATATTAGAATAATCTTCTTTCATAACAATTTTAATTGCAATGTTGGGCCCGTGCGACAGCACGGGCTTTACTTCTGCTAGTACTGGAAGTTAGGGTGTAATAATTTATAGGGATCTTTTCGTTCCTATACACTATTTGAAACTTTATTACCAAAAATGTTCACATTTAGTTATTTACCCAACTTAAACAAGCTTTATCTACAAAATATATATATATATTTATTTAAACTAAAATCGTTTCTGCAGTAGCCTTCCTTTTATAGATGCGGAATTGTGGGATCGCGTAGGATTCTTCAGAGATTTTACTGACGCAATCATCGCACATTAATCAAGCCAATGTATTTGTAGAATCCTGCTATTATGCTGATTTTCTCTAATTATCATCGCACCATAATCAAGTTATATTCTCTAGTTTTCTATGTTTCCTCTGGTTTTCCATAAGCGAAGGTTTTGAAAAACACATTGCAAACAATTATTTATAATTGTATTAAATTTCGCGATTATGCTTCAGCTAAATGGTCATTGGGATAGCATTGGTAGATACAAAGATTTTAATGTTTATGGAATTGTAGTCAACGAGGATTCAAATTATAGTCAATTGAATTCTGCAATTGCAGAGCATCTAATGATCGATACCTCCGCAAAAAACCATCGAAATCAAATACACTGTCAACAAAGTTGTCCTACAATGGAAATTTGGAATGATATGGGAGTTCGAGTATACATGGAGACGAAAAAGAAAAATAAAAGCTTAGGAATGTATCCGTTGTATATAACATTGTGTGATTTTGATTTGGAATGCAATATCTCTAATTCGAGCACAATTGCAGGTTTGCTCTATTTTTTCAGTGGTGATGTTTTGTCAGTTTCATGTGTTCTATAATATTTCTACAACATATCTACAATGACACTACATAACAAATTTAGTTCAACTATTATGTCTATTGAAGTATTCAATTTCACGTGTTCTACAATTTTACTACAACCTTTCTACAATGTAGGTCTGAATTGTAGATACTTTTAATTGAGTGCAGGTTCATCTCATTATCGTATGTTTAACGTGGTTCAACTGTCAAGCAATTGTAATAAAATTGGAGAAGTATCAGGAACAGTGAAGTTGATTAATAGGCCAACATCTCCGGCGATTGTGGAATATGAAAGTATCATCATAACAGAACATACGCCAAATGTTATTGAAGTAGGCCAAGTCTACCAAAACAAGCAAACAATTATTAATGAAATGAAACACTATTCTGTCATGAATAGTTTTAATTTAGGGTGAAAAGGTCTAGCACAAGAAGGTATGAACAGTTCAATTGTCAAATTCATATTTTTGTTTAATTTGTAGTTTTTTCGTAGTTTTTTTTTTTGTATAATTTGTAGTTTCTTTGTATATAAATTTTATATAATTTGTAGTTTTGTTGTATATAAATTGTTTAATAAAAATTATATTGCGGAGGTTTAAAATCGCCGCCATTCGTAACTGAATTATTTTAAAAAGATTTTAATTTTAGATCTGCGGGTGTCAACCTCCGCTACTTAGTTCTGGCGGTCAGCAAAAAACTAGTGCAAATCGATTGCGGTGACTCTTATTGTGGGGGTTTTAACGACTGACGCAATAACATATTGTGGGGGTTTCAAACCGCCGCAAACCTTAAAAATAACCCCTGCAATTAGGTCCTTTTGTTGTAGTTAGTATACGCAGACCTTACCCCTGCCTTTAAGAAAGCAGAGAGGCTATTTCCGATAGACCTTCGGCTCAGGAAGGGAAAATGGGAGGGACAGTAACAAGAAAACCGATCTGACAACCGAAGCGAAAATACAAAACTAGCAATAGGTAATACAATCAGAAAACCGGGAAAAAAATCAAGTAGTAACAATAGTCTAGGGATACAAAAAAAAATACGAAAAACATCAAGTGTTGTATCAAACTACTGTTACAAACAAGGACAACACTCGTTTATCTAACCTTAACCTTTATTCTCAACCTCCACTCTTTCTTGTCCATGGTCATGTCCTCAGTAAGCTGGAGCAACGCCATATCTTGCCTAATTACCTCTCCCCAATACATTTTCAGTCTGCCTCTACCTCTCTGTTGCCCCTCTAATGCTAGCCTCTCACACCTCCTCACCGGAGCATCTAAGTCTCGCCTCCCGCATCTTGTCCTCTACAGGGGCCACAACCACCTTGTCCCGGATAACTTCAGTTCTAATTTTATAACTTGGTATGCCCGCACATCCACATCAACATCCTCATCTCAGCGACCTTCATCTTCTGGACATGAGATTTCATGACTGGACAATACTCTGCCCCATACAGCATAGTCGGTATGACCACCACTCTATAGAACTTACCCTTAAGTTTTGGTGGCACATTCTTATCACACAGAACACCGGAAAAGAACTTCTTTTTCATCAATCACGTCCCAATATAGTGTGAGACATCCTCGTTAGTCTCCCCATTCCTTTTAAAAACAGACCTAAGATACTTGAAACTTTCTCTCCTAGGGATGACTTGTAAATCAAGCCTCACGTCTTCGTCCACTTCCTGAGTCATGCCACTGAACTTGCACTCCAAGTATTCTGTTTTGGTCCTGCTCGACTTGAAACTTTTAGACTCCAAGATCTGTCTCCATACCTCTAACCTCTCGTTAACACAACATCGCATCTCGTTAATCAGTACAATTAAAGTTCAATATGCATTTTGAAAACGCAAATACCATATTATTTATTAGAAAAGTCTAATCGAAAATCAAGTTTACATGGAAACATAAGCAAGCAATTTTATTTCTATAATACATTAAATTACACTGATAATATAATCTTTTTTATGAAAAGTATGTGGCAATATAACTTAGATAAAACTTGAAATCCAAAAAAGAATTGATCATATGTAGAGAGTAGAATTCTTTTGCCTGAGTTTTGTTTTCTCAAGATATACTATTCATACACAAAGATGTGTGTTTTTTGTCAATCGAATGTAAATAAATTTTGACGCGGACTAAAAATGATAATACCCCAACTTTAAATACGTATCATATTCCATTGTTAGCAAGTTATTAGCTTCGATACTAATTACCATATATGTCTCAATTTACTTATCATTGCTCGAATAGTACTAAAGGTCAACTTGATCAATTTTTGGAAAAAAAGCCAGACACGATTACTTCATAAAAAAAAAATATTTAAATACTTAAAAAGGTATTTAAATGCTATATGATGACAAAAATTAAATATATGAGTAAAAGATTTCTTGTTTTATTGGATCCCGTATCTTATCTTACCATGCATCCTCCATACCATTTATTCAAATAATTTCCTCACATATGAAATGACTTATCAAGTAAAGTTAAAATTATAAAAGTAAAATCTTGTAGGTGTTAACACACATCGTACGTCTACATCTTCTAATTAATACACAGGACCAAGAGCGTGGATCACGCCTCACAATTTAACAATAAAATAATATGGAGAAGTAACGTCTGAACACATAATTTCATATTATTCACGTGGGGATAGGGGAAAGAGACGGCTGAAGTGTGGGACTCTTCTGCCTCCTTTTTAGATCACTATCACCCCCAAGATATTATAGAACTCCATGAAAAAAATTTCAAACATTTTAAAATGTTTTTTGTTACATACTTACTGAAAATATAATTCAAAAAGATTACGAAGTTGATGTGTGAATTCATACAACAACAATAACAATCCAGTATAATCCCACTAGTGAGGTCTGGGGAGGGTAGTGTGTACGCAGACCTTACCCCTACCATTGGGTAGAGAGGCTGTTTCCAAATGACCCTCGGCATCCTTCCCTCCAAGAACTCCCCACCTTGCTCTTGGGGTGACTCGAACTCACAACC
>AWOL01S0253995.1:1382-52344 GCA_000715115.1 Nicotiana otophora | reverse complement strand
GTAGGTTAGGAGGTAGTTGAGTCGTGCCTTACTTCGTAATATGGTGGGACTAGCCATGTAGGGGTTTTGTCTAAGATAACTAGTGGGAATATTGTGGCTTACTATTTCGTTTTTCAATGCAGGTCCTATTTACTAGCTATCGCTTTTGCTTTACATCTTTCTTCTAGATCTCATGGTGTTCCTATTTATCCTATGATTGTTGGTGTGATACTAATATTGTCTTCCTTTACTTTGCATCTTTCTTCTGGATTTCATGGTGTTCCTATTTATCCTATGATTGTTGGTGTGATACTAATATTGTTTCCTTTTTGCCCTTTTGTCTTTTTGTTTTGNGAAGATGTGGAGGTCGAGTATTAGGATTGTAGGTTAGGAGGTAGTTGAGTCGTGCCTTACTTCGTAATATGGTGGGACTAGCCATGTAGGGGTTTTGTCTAAGATAACTAGTGGGAATATTGTGGCTTACTATTTCGTTTTTCAATGCAGGTCCTATTTACTAGCTATCGCTTTTGCTTTACATCTTTCTTCTAGATCTCATGGTGTTCCTATTTTTCTTATGACTGTTGTGGTGATACTAATATTGTCTTCCTTTACTTTGCATCTTTCTTCTGGATTTCATGGTGTTCCTATTTATCCTATGATTGTTGGTGTGATACTAATATTGTTTCCTTTTTGCCCTTTTGTCTTTTTGTTTTGTTTGAGCCGAGGGTCTTTCGGAAACAACCTCTCTACTCCTTCGGGGTAGGGGTAAGGTCTGCGTACAAACTACCCTCCCCAGACCCCATTAGTGGGATTTTACTGGGTTGTTGTTGTTGCTGCTGCTAATATCCTCTGAGGATCATTTGATTGCCTCATTCCAATTTTCACATGCAAATTGAGCTGACAAAATACTGAATACAAGTTACCAACGATAACTTCAGGTGTGTTGAGACCCTCAGCATACCAAAACGAGAATAGACAAAAAATAGAACAGAAGAAACCAGTGAATAATGTATGTAAGATTGAAATATACCAAGACAAAAGACCTAACCTCTAAAGATCCTACTCTAAATGCATCAACATGAAGAAATTTCCACAAGATTTCTGCAAGTCTTTCCAGTAGATGGCTTAATCACTCTGTAGCCTTGCAATGTATTGATCATAGTATTTTGCAGCCCGTTCCATATCTCCAAGCTCAGTGTAACAATCAGCTATTGCTCCATAAGCTTCTGTGCTCCCGGAATCCTCTCCATTTCTTGATGAGATATCAAGAACCATAGAGTGGTATTCAATGGCTTCCTTGTACTTGCCCTGCCTTTGTAATGATGCCCCTGAGGAAGAGATAAAGCTTTGAGGGTCATTACATCGTGACACACGCACATACAAGACAGAGAAACAGCAGCAGTTTGTATGTCTGGATAAAGTTTCTTTGTAGACTATCTTGCTACAAGGACCAAGATTTACTGAATCTCTAAATCTAACTTCTAGCAGTATTTTACATTTTCTTTAGCAGATTAAAAAGAAAATAAGCCAAAAAATCAACATGACCCTGTGACACCAAGAAATTAGGATTAAATGACAACAAGGAAGATGGTGAATGTAGAAACAATATCTATTGAACATAACTTTACAAGGAGATCTCACATACCTAATCCTCTTGCTGCCTTCTTTTCCTCTATAGGATCATTTACATTCTGTGCAAGCTCAAGAGCTGTTTTAAACTCCACAAATGCCTTTTCTGGGGCTTGATTTCTCAGAAAATTCTTTCCATTTTTCAAGTGATAAATTAATTCCTCCTTTCTTGGATCATTAATCACTTCACTTTCTGCAATCCTGGCACCAACAGGAGCATAACTTAAGCTAGGTGCATAGGACTCTATTTTGGCTTGCCTTCTTAGCGCCGCATTGATCTGGCGGAGCTGCTCATTCAACCGCTGCAGTTCCGCTTTTCTCTGACGTGCAACTAGTCCTGAAAGTACAATTAAAAATGTGTACACACACGTCCTTGTGTTCAAAAGGTGGGGGAAAAAAATAAAACCAAGGAAAGCAATGATCCAACATTGAAAGGATCACTACACAGTTGAGAGAAATGAGAAAGAAGACTAGATTAGATAGGTTTATTGTAGTGAAGACATTTTGAGTACTAGATCTCACTAACCCCTACATCAACTCCCCAGTTTCACATAAACACATTATGCTGTTATACTCAGAACTGACTCAAAGTTGAAAAGTTTTTTCTACAAACAACTGATTCAACAAACAACCATTTCAAATTTCCCTACTTTCTGCCAAACAAAAATGGAAAAAAAAAAAGAAGAGGAATTCCTTAGACACTGAGCACAACCCACACCATTTCCACTATTTTCTCTCAGCCTGCTTAAAGCAGCTTTCTGAATAGGCATGTTTTTGGATAAGTTCTTGAATTGTCCCAAAGACAACTTAGTGTGTATGGACTACGGAGTGCAACGAGCACAGATGGAGCAGAATGGATATTGAGGATCCATATGCTGACCTCAATAGGTTTGGGATTGAGGCATACATAGTTCTTGTTGGTAAGTTCTTGAATAGGCCATATTGGGAAATTTACATAGTATAGCCGTCCCCCAAAATAATAAATGGCAAATGTATATTTTTTGTATAATAACAACAACAAGACCATCAACGTACCCAGTGTGATCTCACAAGCGGGATCTGGGGAGGATAAGGTGTACCCAGACCTTATCCCTACCTTGTGTGTGGTAGAGAGGCTGTTTCTGATAGATCATCGGCTCAAGAAAAATATTTTCAAAACAGGTTTGAGAAATACAAGAGTAAAAAAGCTACGATGAAAATACTAGAGAAGAAAAAAAGTATTGACAGCAAAATAGTAAAGATAACCAAAGTAAAGGAAACAACTATAGTAATAAAATTGAAGAATAAAATTATAATAAAATAATAATAATACTGACATGGAGAATAGGGAGCAGATAAGGTGATCTAAACTAGATACATGATCTCCCACAAAAAAAAGAGGAATCGGTCGACTAACTACTAACCTTCTACCCTGATCCTCGACCTCCATGGTCTCCTATCTAGGATCATGTCCTCGGTGAGCTGAAAATGTGCCATGTTCTATCTAATCACTTCTCCCCAATTCTTTCTCGGTCTATCTCTACCTCTCCTTAGACCTATCACTGTCAACCTCTAGCACCTCCTCACTGAGGCATCTATATTCCTCCTCTTCACATGCGCGAATCATCTCAGTCTCGCTTCCCGCATCGTCCACCACGGAGGCCACTCCCTCCTTGCCCCATATATCTTCGTTGCTAATATTATCTCTCTTAGTATGCCCACACATCCATCTAAGCATCTTCATTTCCGCTACTGACATCTTTTGAACATGTGAGTTCTTGACTTGGCCAACATTCTGCCCCATACAACATAGTTGGTTTAGCAACCACTCTATAAAATTTACCTTTAAGTCTTGGTGGCACATTCTTATCACATAAGACATCGGATGCGAGCATCAATTTCATCCACCCTACTCCAATATGATGTGTGACATCATCGTCGATTTCCCCATTTCCTTGAATTATTGACCTAAGATACTTGAATCTCTCTCTTGGGGATGACTTGTGTACCAATCCTCACTTTCACATCCGCCTCATTAATGTATAATATACATATTTTATATATCAGTATATACTTTTTGTATATTTAGCTAGTGGCTATATTTATTTTTGGCCGAGCGGTTAAATATGTTAAAAGTCCTGCTTATAGCTTATGGAATCTGTAATATACTGTTGTTGTCCATTGCCACGAACAGACATAGGGAATTCTGATTGCAGTTGTAAACCCGATGCATTAAATAAGATATTCATCAAGTGTTTTGGCGGAGAACTGCTGAATGAACTGGCCTCGTTAATCCTGGATTCTACACTGGCCTCAATGTACTTGATGCATCAAAAAGCCTTTAACTTCTTTTCATTGAATTCAAATTCCATCTCAATGTGCATGAAATAAACTTAAGCTTTGTGAAGAAGCACAGGAATGCGAGAGAGACACAAATTGTCTCATGATCTCATGCACATTGCTTGCTTGTGCATTCTCTCGAATGCCTCGATTAATAAGAGTAGTGTCTGCATAATATGGGAACTAACTTTGATGTGCAGTTTATGTTCATGCTCTATGGTTACTTGGGGTCTATGATTTAGAGTTACATCTAGCCACAATGACTTTCTGTACTTTCAAAGTTGAAAGCCCCAAAAAATGCAATAAAACAATGGCAGTGACAAACTTAAAGTACCTTACCTCCCACTGTGGCCCCAACGAGGGCAACAAACAGCAATAATGGCATATTGAAGACAGAAGAAGTATCAGCTTCACATGTTTGAGCCAAGGCTTCTAAAGGTGAAGTCATCATCAATGCATTAGTCACGATTAATGTTGCTGCAGGGTATCTGAACTGCAAAATTTTCTGCCATGTGTATAAAATTTGAAATTGAACTAGAAAAGGAAGCCACGAAGTTTATTCAGCTAGTAGCTTTTTGCTATAATTACTGATTGAATACCTTGCATTTTCCACTAGAATAACATGAGTTTTTATCAACTCAAACATAATAAGAAAGAACAGAGCAAGCGGAAGGAATATGTACATAGATAACGAATGGCTTAGAGAAATGGGTAATAAAATGAAGTCAGACTGTCAGTCTACGACATGTCTTCCCCAGATTACATGATTTTGCAGTGGAGTTTAGGTAGTGCCAAGCAACATGGATAAGCTTTTAATAGAGAGTATCCTATAAAAACCTTTGACATTTTCGCTTTATTTCCAGTGAAGCCTATTACTACAGCAATATGAATCTTCAACAACTAAATTTGAAAACGTTGCATACTTCCATTACCTCACAGAAGTTGTGATATTAACAATCAAAAAGACAGAAGTTGTGATATTATTTTGAGAAATTAATCACTTTGACAATAACTACAATCAATCTGGTGCAGACTCCTCTGAGAATAATTCACATAAGAAAACCGTTCTTTCAATGGTATCAAAGCATTTTTGCATTGCAAACTAGCATGATTACACTTTTACATATGCTTTGAACGCAATGAAATCTTTCTGTGTTTCTCTTTGTATCTTCTTTTAATAACAATTTACAGATCAAGGCCTTTCTTATGTTCTTTTCTTCTTTTTAAAACATATCCTACACGGATTTAGTCAAAATTGAGAAGTTTCTCTAAAATATGTTAAATATGAAGTGAATTCTTCACTTCCTCCAGTAGAAAGTTTCATTAAACCTACTGTAATTGTAAAACCCAGATTTTCGACATTCCCAAAAAAGGTCAAGACTAAAGCATTGCTTAACAATAGAAACCAACAAAAGAAGCAATTTTGCAATAGACCCACGAATTAAAAGCTTGAAATAAGTAAACCCAAAATCCTAAAAGTGGAAATTCAGTCACCTTGAAATCAATGTGAATGCATTTTGAAGCTTTCTTCATATGTTTCTTACTGAGCTGCCCAGACTCGAAGATGCATTTGAGAGGACCAGCTTTGGGTAAGTGAGGGGAAGGATTCTGTGAAAGAAGCCATTGCTTCAACATCATCGTCATCTTCTTACAGAGTTGCTTCAGTTTCTGATGATTTTTCTTTCGTGTGTATAATTGGGCTGTGTGGATAAGATTGCCGTTTTCTTTTTACTTTTGCGGATAATAGAATGGTGCAGTTAACCAAGTATTTAGCAGCAAATGTCAACTTAATTAACAGTTGTTCAAGCTTAATTCGAGTATGTGATGTTTACTTCTTCTCCACTGTATCTTAAGACGTTGGATTTATTTAACCAAAAAAAAAACGTTGGATTTTGCCCCCCATCTATATCAGCTGCCTGATAAACATTTTTTTAAAGAAAAAAGATCATTTTCTTTTGTTTTAATTTAATCTGCTTTGTGGTTGAGGGGTATGACACAAATCCTTAACATGAGTGTATTAATAACTAAAAAGTGAAAATATAAAGGAGGACGACGTAATACGTTATCTAGCTCTGATTTTTACCCCCCCTTAATGGAGGCATTTTTTAAAGTTTGCATATTATTTTCTTATATTTTTATGATTTATATCCTAACTTATTCTTTTTTAGGCAATACTTGAAAATAGTTCAAGTTATGAGGAACAAAACAGAAAATGTATGCATTAATAAGAAAGAGGGGTGTGTGTATGGGCGAAAAACTTCATATTATATGTTGACCTCAACGGTTATAAAGCCTTCAAAGTCGCGCGACGTGATGACGATATGACATGTCAATCTGATTTCAAAAGGTCGACGTCACGTGAAGAAAGCAGACCGTCGTCGTCGAGGTCGAGGTGGCTCAATAAAAGACGAGGACGAGGACGAGCATCCATCATCGTCGTGCAGTATTGACTAGTCTAAGGATTTATATTCCCCGGAGAATATTCCGGTGCATATTCCTCTCTGTTGTACTATCTACGATTTTGTGGCCGGTGTACCCATAGGAAGAGATGTAGTTCTAAAAAGGGGATTGGACATTTTTGTAAAGAACAATATTGACATTCTCCGAAAATTCTCTCTCTTGAATAAGAATATTCAAGTGCTTATCATTATCCATCGTTGTCAGAGGAATCAGTAAAAATATCTCACCCCTTTCGGGTGAACCTTGATCCATTATTTACTTAAATGCCGTTTATTGTCATTTATTATTATCCTTTACATTCTTGAATCATTTATTGCTCCATTATTACTCCAAGATATTATTAACTAATAACACACGTTCGGTATTTTTCACAAACACACTAGATCTGTCATTTGGATATTAATATTGACTTAGATTAACCCTTCTATTTATAACTCTAATTGTATAAAAACCTAGATCTAAAATTTGGGTCATACAGTTTGGCGCCGTCTGTGGGGAAGCCTTAGTCAATTTTTAGTTTTCATCTAGATCTATAACTCGCGTGATTTGCTAACCTAATGTGCTGTAAAGTTATCCTTTCTCTTTGTGTATACAAAGACTCCATGGCAGGTAACCAAGAACACAAAACAAAAGCAACGGACAACGTCCCAACCTTATGAGTGCCATCGACAAAGGGTATGACACCCAAGATGAGGAGGTGAGCCCCATGGCATCCCCCAAATTAGGGAAGTCGCCTACACCCTTCTGCAACACAACCAAACCAAAGGGAAATGGGGCATCTATGTCAACGGGAGAGGGGGCACCACCCGCTATGAAAAAACTCCTCGAAGTATGGTTAACTGACACTCTGGTCAACGCGATGAACAAATAAGCCCCATGCATAACCACAGAAACTGCGAGGATCCACGCAGCACAACACAGGAACGAACAAGACGACCAACCAAACTCTCCTACTTTAGGTAACACTCATATAATTGTTGACAATGCAGGAGACAACGTCCTCACCGCCGTGTTGAAAATGAATAGAGGAAATAGAAAATGAGAACAAGGAACTTAATGAAAAAATGAAGGATCACCAGGAACGGTTAGACAAAATATCAGGTGCCACAAAAGTTTTACCAAAAAGATATGCCGGCAGGTTAGTGGAGCAGCCATATAGTTAAGAAGCGGCCCCTTATGCCATACCAAAACTTTCAAGATGCCTATATATCTTCGAATCTACGACAGAACTACAGATACTGAGGATCATGTAACTCACTATGTCACCGCCGTAAAAGGCAACGACCTCACCAAAGAGCAGGTGTCCACCATCTTGCTGAAATGTTTTGGTGAAACCCTCACAGGAGGGGCGTTGACGTGGTATTCATAGTTGCCAGCCTATTCCATAGAAACATTCGAAGAGATAGCTGACAAGTTCGTAATAGCGCATGCCAGGGCCAAGAAATCTTAAATGAGGGTGAATGACATCTTCGCCATCAAGAAATCCCTAGGGGAGGGACTTCCTCGCCCGATTCAACTGGGTGAGGATGACCTTACCAAACGTCTCCGAAGGAATGGCCGCGACAACCTTTCAAAATGGGTTATGCAAAGAAGTCTCGAAGGCAACCAAAAAGTTATTGAGCCGGTTAATGAAGTATTCACCAACCACTTGGGACGAGATTTACAATGCCTACTGTGCCGAGGTCAGGGCAGATGACGAAGTCCTTAACGAGGCCAACTCGACGACTCATCTCGGAATTCGAACCCAGAAAGGAACGCAAGGATAATGCGAGGAGAGACCCTCTAGTACCACGGCCAAGAAGAGATCGGCATAAACCCTATGTCAGGTCACCCGTTCCCAACTTCCGCCACGAAGACGACCCATCTAGGCTGAGATCAGACATTCATAGGAATGATCGAGGTATGCTCCCTACTATCTGCTCATAATTTTTATGTGTCACATACAGAGGTGGTCTACACACTTGAGAAGCTCGAAACAAAGGTAAAGTGGTCACCAAATATGAGGTCTGACCCAAGCACCAAGAAGTCTGACGCCTTCAGCGAGTTCCACCAAGAACGTGGATACAAAATGGAAGATTGCCATGCCCTGAGGTTAGAAGTAGCAAACTTGCTGCAGCAAGGACATCTTAAAGAATTACTCAGCAACAAAGGTAGGAACACCTTGGCAAGGGGTCGAGAATGCCCAGGCCCACCAAAGCTACCTTCACCTGCTCGCACTATCAACATGATCATTAATGGCAGCGATGACGCCTCCATCAACGACATCAAATTCACCACCACTCACAAACTCAAGAGATTAATCACCCACGAACGGTTTGACGACCTCGAAGAAAGTATCATCTTCGATGAGTTAGATGCCAACAATTTGACTTTCCCTCACAATGATGCACTTGATTACTTTATGAATTCTTGATATTGATGTTAGGAAAATTATGGTAGACGACGGAAGCGGAGCGTGCATCATCCATCCTCGTACATATGCGATTTGAGTATAAGATAGTGATGCGCCACATTACACTAACCAGTTTTAACAATGCAGTTGAACGGACTTCGGGTGAGATCACACTCCCCTTCCTCGCCGGTGGAGTGACACTAGAGACCACATTCCATATCATAGATCAGGACACCGTATACAATGCCATTATAGGACGACCGTGGATACATCCCATGAGGGCAGTCCCCTCTAAATTGTACCAAGTAATTAAATTCCCGACCCCCTGGGAATATTCAGCATATGAGGGGAATAACGTATATCCCGAGAATGCTATCGGATCGCCCTGAATGGCACAATAATCCAACAAAAGAAAGAAAAGAAAAAAGAGGCATAGCAATCAACAAGGTCGAGGTCTTTGCAGGTCACATCCAAAGATAACATTACGGACCCCGAAGTGGTCGAAGCTGCAGGATCGACCATAAAGGACCTCTATCCCGTCCAACTAGACCACAATGACCCAAACAAAAAGGCCTACCTTGGCTACAAACTCCAAAACCCTGGTAAATTTAGTCAATTATTAATAACTAACACAAATTTGTTTGCCTTTAGCCACGCAAATGTGCCCGACTTCCCCAAAGAGATAGCCACGCACAAGCTAAATGTCGACCCCTACTATCCCTCAGTAAGGCAGGTCCGACGAAAGTTCAATCCCACCATTAATGAGGTCGTCCATGAGGAGGTAGAAAACCTATTAGCCAATGGCTCTATTAGGGAGTCGAAGTATCCCAAGTAGATTGCTAACCAGCTAATGGTCAAAAAGAATAACAGGAATTGGAGAATGTGTATGGACTTCACCGATCTAAACAAATCCTGCTCAAAGGATTCATTCTCGTTGCCGCATATCAACCAGCTCATTGATGCGATAGCGGGACATGAGTTGCTAAGTTTTCTGGATGCCTACTCAGGCTATAATCAGATACTCATGGAGAAAGATGACCAATAGAAAACTACTGTCACAACCCAATTTCCCTCCCTTATAGGCCGTGATGGCGCCCAACATCACCGCTAGGCAAGCCAACAGTGAACTAGTCATGTATTTGTTCCTTTTTAATAATTTCAAAGTAGTTAATTTTTATTATTAAGTAAATGAATAACGAGAATATTATAGTAAGGTAAAGAACAAACTAATGAGAGAGTAAATACAATGAAATAAATACTCAAACCATAAAGTGTCTACTAGAATGTTCCCAAAACCAGTGTCACGGGTGTATAAGAAACTAGTAGAATATACAAAATACATATGTTACTGTCTGAAATAAGATAGACAGAAAGTAAATACAAAAGAGAGACTGCGGGTGCTGTAGAACGGACTCAGAGAGAAGCTCACCACTATGCCTTGGGGTATCGTGGGTGCGCGCCTGAATGACTGCCAGATGCACCTGCCTCAAATCCTGCACGATTAGTGCAGAAGTGTAGCATGAGTACATAAACAACATGTACCCAATAAGTATCCAGTCTAACCTCGAAGAAGTAGTGATGAGGGGTCGACATCGACACTTACTATGGGCCAATAAATAAAATATGAAAATTCTAAATAGACATGGAATACATCAATAATACTAATAATATCACAATAACAAACAGTAAATAAGTGATTCTTTAACTAAAAGTCAATTTAAAATCTCCACAGACACATACTATCTTCAAGAATTATGGGCCATCAAGTAAATTATAATTTCTCAAGTCATAAAAATAATATCAAGTGTAATTGGACTCCGAGCATTATCACGTACGATTTATGTCGAGGTCGTACGGCCCGATCCAGAATAATGTGTATACTGCCGAGGGTCGACCGACACGAACCATAGATGCATCTATTATACTACCTAGGCGGTCAGCCCACTCCACAAGAAGAGAGAATACTCTACGAACATCCGATCTAACGATTATCACAAGACTGATACACAAAGAGGCATAATTTCTATCAACGGTCAAGTAACTCGCCAAAACTTAAAGTAAGTGAAGTTTGATCTTTACTAATCCTTTATCAAGTTTCAATATAATTTAAGCACTTAAATTAATAAGTAGAATGCAAACAATACAAGTAATTTCATGATAGGGCCCTAAAACTACCCGGACATAAGCATGATTTGCAGCTACGTACGGACTCTCGTCATTTTCTGTGTACGTAGCACCCACAATTAGAAGCAAATAGTAATTTAAAATACCTATGGGATAAATTCCCTCTTGCAAGATTAGAAAAGAGACTTACCTCATCCCAAAGTTCGCCTTCTGGCCTACATATTCACTCTAAAGCCTCAAGTCGGTGCTGAACAATCCGAAACTAGCCAAATATTATATAAATTAATCAATATATGCTCAAAAGTTTATAATTTAGCCCCTAGAGTAATTACCCAACCCAAATTGAAAGATTCCTAAAATTCACCCCCGGGCACACGTGCCCGAATTTCGGAAATTTTCGAAGATAAATGTTACCCATAACCTCACGAACTCAAATATGTAATTTCTACTCAATTCCATAATCATTTTCGTGGTTTAATCCCGTATTTATCAAAACCTAAGTTTTTCAACTAACCTATAATTTCTACAATTTACATGTTAAGAATCTACCCAAAATCCGCGTACTAAACTCACATTAAGTAGTAATTACTTACCTCACGATGATAGGAAAAACACCCCTCTACAAGAGCTCCTCAATCGACTACTCCAAGTGAAAATGAGATAAAACGCACCTAAGTCCGATATAAATGCACCTCACTGCCCCCAACGAATTTTGCACCTGAGACAAAATAGTCGCACTTGCAGCTACGCTTCTGCGGAAAAATCATTGCAAGTGCGGACCTTGCCCAGGCCAGCTATTCTTGCTTCTACGGACAAAGCCTCGCTTCTACGGAAAAGTGGGTCGCACCTGCGACCCCAAGCTGGCTGGCATCTTTCCGCTTTTAACTTATGAACTTCAAGTTCTTCCAACTTACTCTGAACGTGCCGAATCATACTTAAACTATTCAAAATGACACCAAAATTTGCGTGTAAGTCATAAATTACCATACAGAACCATTCCTAGGCTCGGAATCCCAAACGAACCTCGATAACATCAAAAACTACTCCAAATCAAACTTAAAGAACTTGAAAACCTTCAATGTGCCAACTTCCAATATTAGGCGCCGAAGTGCTCCCGGGTCATCCAAAACCCGATCCGAACATACGCCAAAGTACAAAATCATCATACAAACCTATTGGGACCGTCAATCCCAGTGTCGAGGTCATTTACTCAAAACGTTGACTCAAGTCAAACTTAACCATTTTAAGCCATTATTAAGGAACTAAGTGTTCCGATTTCAACCTGAACCCTTTCAAACCCGAACTAACCATCCCCGCAAGTCATAAAACAGTAAAAGCACATACGGGGAGTCTTAAATACGGAAACGGGGATCTATAAAGCAAAATGACAGGTCAGGTCGTTACATTCTCCACCTCTTAAACAAACGTTCTTCCTCGAACAGGTCTAAAATCATGTCTGGAATGCTGAATAGATCTAGATATCTGCTCCGCGTGTCCTTCTCGGTCTCCCAAGTCGCCTCATCGACTAGTTGACCCCTCCACTAAACATTTATCTTAGAAATCTTCTTAGACCTCAACTGGCAAACCTGCCTGTCAACAATGGCAATTGGCTCCTCCTCATAACCGAGGCTCTCATCTAGCTGAACCATGTTGTAGTCTAATATATACGACTTGTCGGCATGATACTTCCGGAGCATAGACACATGGAAAATCGGATGAATTCCCGATAGACTGGGAGGCAAAGCAAGCTCATAAGAAACCTCCCTAACTCGCCTCAACACCTCAAATGGGCCTATAAACCTTGGGCTCAACTTGCCCTTATTCTCGAACCTCATGATTCCCTTCATCGGCGAGACATTCAAGAGAACCTTATCGCCCACCATAAATAATAAATCACGCGCCTTCTGATCTACGTAACTTTTCTGTCTGGACTGTGTTGTGCGAAGTCTATCCTGAATCAATTTCACTTTCTCCAAGGCATCCTTCACTAAATCAGTACCATATAACATATCCTCGCTGGGCTCAAACCATCCGATGGGAGAACAATATCGCCGACCATACAAAGCCTCAAATGGAGCCATCTCAGTGCTAGACTGATAACTGTTGTTATAAGCAAACTTAGCCAAAGGCAAAAAATTGATCCCACTTCCCTCCGAAGTCAATCACACATGCTCTGAGCATATCCTCCAAGGTCTGAACCGTCCGCTCCGACTGCCCGTTGATCTGCGGATGAAAGGTTGTGCTAAGCTCTACCCGGTACCCAACTCGCTCGGTACTGCTCTCCAGAAGTGCAAAGTGAACAGAGGGCCTCTATCTGAATTGATGGAAATAGGCACACCATGCAACCGGACAATCTCTTAAATGTAAATCTGGGCCAATATCTCTGAAGAATACGTAGTCACAACCGTAATAAAGTGTGTCGACTTGGTCAACCTGTCGACAATGACCCAAACTGCATCAAACTTCCTCAAAGTCCGCGACAACCCAACTATAAAGTCCATAATAATGCACTCCCATTTCCACTCAGGTATAACCATCTGCTGAAGTAGGCCACCCGTCCTCTAGTGCTCATACTTAACCTGCTGGCAATTTAGGCACCTCATTACATACTCAACTATGTCCTTCATCTGTCACCACCAATAATGATGCCTCAGGTAGCGATACATCTTTATAGCACCTGGATAAATAGAATATCGAGAACTGTGTGCCTCATCTAGAATCTTCTCCCTCAATCGATAAACATTAGGAACACATAGACGACCCTAGAGTCGTAGAACACTCTCCTCACTGATAGTAACCTCCTTGGCACCACCCTATAGTACCGTCTCCCTAAGAACCAACAAGTGTGGATCATCGTACTGATGAGACTTGATCTGCTTGAATAATGAAGACTGAGCGACTACGCATGCAAGAATTCGATTGGGCTCGGAAATATCCAACCTCACAAGTCTGTTAGCCGAGGACTGAATGTCTAAAGCCAATGGCCTCTCATTTGCTGAAAGGAATGCCAAACTACCCATACTCTCAGCCTTTATGCTCAAGGCATCTGCAACTACATTCGCCTTGCCCGGATGATAAATGATGGTAATATCATAGTCCTTTAGTAACTCAAGCCACCTGCGCTGCCTCAAATTGAGATCCCTCTGCTTGAACAAATATTGCAAGCTGCGATGATCGGTGTAAACCTCACATGACACCCCATAAAGATAATGCCTTCAGATCTTGAGACCATGAACTATAGCGGCCAACTCCAAATCGTGTACATGGTAATTCTTCTCGTGGGGCTTCAGCTGACGTAAGGCATATACAATAACTCGCCTCTCCTGCATCAATACACAACCGAGGCCAACGCGTGAAGCATCGCAATACACAGTATCACCCCTCCGATGTTGTAGTCAATGCGGTCTAGAGCTTCTGAAAGCTCGTCTCGCAATCATCGTACCATCGGAACGGAGCACCCTTCTGGGTCAATCTAGTCAAAGGTGTTGCAATAGATGAGAATCCCTCTACAAACTGGCAATAGTAACATGTTAACCCCAAGAAGCTCCTAATCTCGATTGTTGTGGTAGGACGAGGCTAACTCTGAACTGCCTCGATCTTCTTAGGATCTACCTTAATACTATCGCCTGATACAACATGCCCCAAGAATGCCATAGAATCTAACAAGAACTCACACTTGGAGAACTTAGCATATAGCTTCTGTTCCCGCAAGGTCTGGAGCACAACTCTCAAATGCCGCTCGTGCTCCTCCATTCTACGTGAATAGATCAATATGCCATCAATGAAGACAATGACAAACGAGTCAATATATGGCTTGAACACCCAGTTCATCAAATCTATAAACGTCGTGGGGGTGTTGGTCAAGCCGAAGGACATCACTAGAAACTCATAGTAGCCATATCTAGTCCGGAAAGCCATCTTCGAAACATCTGAATCACGAATCTTCAACTGATGATACCCCGATCTCAAGTCGATCTTAGAGAATACCCTTATACCCTGCAACTGGTCAAACAAACCATCAATATGTAACAACAGGTACTTGTTCTTAATGGTAACTTTGTTCAACTGGCGGTTATCAATGCACATCCGCATAATTCCATCTTTCTTCTTAACGAACAACATCGGTGCACCCCAAGGCAACACACTCGATCTGGCGAACCCCTTTGCTATCAACTCTTCAAGCTGTTCTTTCAACTCCTTCAACTCTTTCGGAGCCATGGGGTACGATGGAATAGAGATAGGTTGGGTACCTGGAGCCAAATAAATATAGACATCAATATCACGATCTGGTGTCATGCCTGGTAGATCAGAAGGAAACACATTAGAGAACTCTCGGACCACGGGCACTGAATCAATCACCGGAGTCTCTGCAGTAGTATCCTGAACATAAGCTAGATAAGACAAATAACCCTTCTCGACCATGTGTCGAGCCTTCAGAAAAGAGATAACCTGACTAGATGCACTGACAGATGAACCCTTCCATTCCAATCTAGGCAACTTTGGGTATCGCCAAGGTAACAGTCTTGGCATGACAATCAAGGACGGCATGGTACAGAGACAACCAATCCATGCCTAGGATGACCTCAAAGTCGGTCATATCAAGCAATAAAAGATCCACTCTAGTATCATAACCACAGAAAGTCATGATACAAGACCAGTAAATCTGATCCACAACAATAGAATCGCCCATTGGCGTGGACACATATACAGGAGTACCCAAGGACTCGCGAGGAACACCTAGAAAATGAGCAAATATAGATGAAACATATGAATACGTAGACCCTGGATCAAATAGTACTGAAGTATCCCTACCACAAACAGAAATAGTATCTGTGATCACGACATCTGATACTACTGCATCTGTTTTGGCTGGAAAGGCGTAGAACCCACCTGGAGTGCTACCTAACTAGCCTCCACCTCTAGGACGGACCCTACCTACCCACCCTCCGCCTCTGGGCGGCCAAATAACTGGTGCGATAATCATAGGCTGATGACCCTGTTGTACTGCCTTGCCCCGAAGCCAGGGGCAGAATCTTCTCACTTGACCAAGATCCTCGCACTCGAAACAACCTCTCGGTGCGGAAGATGACTGACCATGAGTCTGACTCTGGGGACCTGAACTCCCACTAGAGGAACCCTGAATAGCCGGTGGATGGTAGGATTTCTCTGGAATGGCGCTGAAATAAGGCCATACTAGAGCACACCGAGAAGGCAGCGGTGTTGGATATGTGTGCCTGCTAGACTAAACCCTCACAAACTGACCTCTGCCCCCAGATAGAGCACAACTGGACCCTCCAAAATATCGAAACCACTTGTCCCTCAGCGTCTACTCTCTGCCCTGCTAATGAATACCCTCGATCCTCCGAGCTGTCTCCACAACCTACTCGTAAGAAGTTCCTATCTCAACCTCTCGGACCATAGTGACTTGGATACCATTGTGCAAACTCGCAATAAACCTCTGCACTCTCTCTATATCGGTGGGGAGTATCATAAGTGCATGGTGAGAAAACTTAGAGAATCTCACCTCATAGTCTGTCACAGACATCTGACCATGTCGGAGCCGCTCGAACTGACCCCGTAATGTGCTGGTCTGCTGAGAAGATAGGACTGACACCATCTACGGGCCCTGCCCTCCAGCTGAAAGGTGGTAATGTCCACTCCGTGGGACTCCAATATCCTCATGTTATGCAATTTGTCCTTGGAATGATCAATAAAATCCTGGTGGTCCTCATGTCACTCACCTCCAAAGGTTGGAGGATGTAGCCTTGTCCATATATCCAATGGCTTCTACAGCTTGCCGGCCGCGGCTGGTCTGGGATCTGGTATAGCCGCTGCAACTAGTTGAGCTCCGCCCACGGGTAGTGCACTCGGGGTCTGATATATGGCAGTTACATGCCCTGGAGCCTGAGCGGTAGGGGTCTGTACTCCCTCTCCTACTTAAGATGTGGTTGGGTCTACTGGAAATAAATCAGCCTATGTCATAGAATCCATGAACCGCAGCATACGGCCCATGACCTCCAGGAATCCTGGTGCGGACATGAAATCTACTGGGGCCGGCTCCGCTACTGGCACCTCGCCCTGCTCCTCAATAACAGGATCCTCCACTGGATTAACTGGTGGCACAACTGGGGCAACTCTAGGACGCCCTCGTCCTCTAGCACGAGTTGGAGCCCTGCTTCGGCATCTAGCAACATGGGGAGCAACTCCTCCATGGTCGAGTACATCTCCTGGGTTATCCGAAACCAGATCCGAACATACGCCCAAGTCCAAAATTATCATACGAACCTATTTGGACCGTCAAATCCCGGTTCCGAGGTCGTTTATTCAAAACGTTGAGTCAAGTCAAACTTAACCATTTTAAGCCATTATTAAGGAACTAAGTGTTATGATTTCAACTCGAACACTTTCAAACCTGAACTAACCATCCCCGCAAGTCATAAAATAGTAAAAGCACATACGAGGAGTCTTAATTAGGGGAACGAGGATCTAGAAAGCAAAACGACTAGTCGGGTCATTACAACTACGTTCATCACTCATAAGGGAACGTACTGCTATAGGGTCATGCCATTTAGGTTAAGGAACGCGAGGGCTACTTATCAAGTGTGGTCACAAAGATGTTCTAAAACCAGCTCGGCAAATCCATTGAGGTATACATCGACAACATGTTGGTCAAATTCATGAGGGCCGAGGATCACGTCGACCATTTAAAGGAATCATTCGAATATTGAGGAAATATGGGATGAAACTGAACCCCGAGAAATGCGCATTCGGCATAACTTTGAGTAAGTTTTTGGGATTCCTGGTATTACATCACAGAATTGAGGTCAATCCAGATCAGATTAAGGCCATCGACGGGATGTTAGATCATCTAACCACTAAGAAACAAATACAGAGGCTAACAGGTCGAATTGTCGCCCTATCCAGATTCATCTCGAGGTCATCTGATAGGTTCCACAGGTTCTTCAATGTGCTCAAAAAGGATAACGGCCTCGAATGGACGCTTGAATGCATACGAGCGCTAAAGGAACTCAAGGAGTTCCTGTCATCACCACCATTACTCTCAAATCCCAAGCTCGGGGAGCGTCTCCTCGTCTTCCTCGCTATTTCAGAAGTAGCAGTAAGTGCAGTCCTAGTTCGAGAAGACAAATGTACACAATCTCCAATTTATTATATCAGAAAAATACTTATCAATGCCGAGATGAGGTATCCTTACCTTGAGAAACTATCCCCATCCCTTATCATAGCTTCACGAAAGATTAGGCCGTACTTCCAGTGCCATCCAATCTCTGTCATCACCACATTTCCTTTAAGAGGCATATTGCACAAGCCCGAGTTGTTGGGGAGGCTGGACAAGTGGGCGATCGAATTAAGTGAGCACAAAATCACTTATCAGCCTCACACAATAATAAAGTCGCAAGTGCTCGCCGACTTTGTCACGGACTTCAATGCCAAAGTGATTCCCGAGGTTGAGAGGGAAGCCACGTAAGCTTCTGACCTAACAGAAGACCTCTGGGTCCTACACACATATGGCGCATCCAGTACTTATGGGTGCGGACTAGGACTCATACTCGAAGTTCCCACTGGTGGAGTCGTTCGCCAATCAATAAGATGCCCAAATATGAATAACAACGAGGCCGAGTATGAAGCTGTAATTGCAGGATTGAGACTAGCACTAATATACGGGGTGGCGCATTTAAAGCTATGCTGTAATTCTCGGCTCGTCGTCAACCAAGTTACTGGGACTTTCCAAATCAAAGAGCAAAGGTTGCATAAATACCAAACCGAGATATGAAATTACTACCCAAATTTGATGAATGCCAGCTTGACTAGATTCCACGAACTCAGAACGTCGAGGCGGACAACCTCGCCAAATTGGCCGCCGCAACAAAAACCATAACTCCTGGGGATAAGAGCGTGGTACATCTCCTCAGCTCGACATTAGACCACATCGAGGTAAAATCTGTAAAATTGACTTGGGATTGGCGCAATTTAATTGTAAACTATTTACAGGATGGTACCCTCCCAAATGACAAAAAAGAAGCCAGGAAGTTGAGAACGTAAGCCGCTAGATACAACCTCATTTACAACGATTTGTATAAGAGAACGTATGGCAGCCCCTTAGCAAAATGTTTGGGCCCAAATAAAATCCAACACATCCTCGAGGAAGTCCAGGAAGGCCACTGCGGCAGTTATTCCGGCAATCGAGCACTAGTGAGGTGCCTCACATGGGCTGGATATTATTCACCCACCATGAAGAAAGACACCCTGAAATTCGTAAAGAAACGCGAGCAGTGTCAAACATACGCCCCAATAATCCACCAAGCAGGCGGACACCTCCACTCTCTCACCTCTTCATGGCTATTCATTAAGTGGGGAGTGAACATTATAGGACCGCTTCCGCCAGGATGAGGTAATGTAAATTCGTTTTAGTTTTGACTGACTATTTCTCTAAATGGGTGGAAGCCCAAGTTCCCGAGCAAGAGGTAATCGCCTTCATATGGAAAAACATCATTTGTCGATTCGACCTATCTAAAAAAATAAGCTGCGACAATGGACCCTAGTTCACGAAAAGAAAAACCACCGAGTTTTTTGGAAAATGGAACATTAATAAGGGACTTTCAACCCCTTACCACCCAACCGACAACGGGCAAGCAGAGTCCTCTAACAAGTCTATCTTAAACATCATAAAGAAGAAACTCGATGAGGCAAATAAAATCTGGCCGGAAATACTTCCAAAAGTATTGTGGGTGCACAGGACAACCCCATAAACAAGCACAGGATAAAAACTTACTCCCTAGTCTACGGGACAGAAGCGGTCATACCAGTCGAAGTCGAAGAACCCATTCTAAGGTACTCCAATGAAAGCAGTACCAGCATTGACGAGAATAGGAGACAAGACCTCGACGAGGTTGAGGAGTGACGAGATATGACATACATAAGAATGGTCCCCCAGAAGAAGCAAGCAGAATGCCACTACAACAAAAAGTCCAAGGTACGGTTACTCAAATCGGGTATGACATGCTCAAAGCCAAGACCCAAGTAGGTTGAGATCAACGGGAAGGCAAATTAGGAGCCAATTTGGATGGACCATACAAAATCATAGGCAAGGCGAACAAGGGTTCATTCCAACTGGAGACTATGGAAGGGAAGCTCCTACCAAACTATTGGAACGAGGAGTGCCCCGTAAGTCGTACTCTTTTTCCCTCACTTGAGTTTTGTCCTAACAGGGTTTTCTCAAGGAGGTTATTAACGAGGCGACAAATAGGACATTTCGAGTTGGAGTACATGAGAACGGACACATTTTCATTGCCCGACTCCTCGAAAAATTTCCAAGTTGAACAATGAAGGGACTAGATATATTGGGACTGGAATGCCAGCCATCACCCAAAACTTGTAATTATCTCCAAAAATGCCTCAGGGAGAAATGAAGTAATCGACGCAATGATGTTAAAATAAATGAGATACTCGTTCATTGAAACTACTCTTCTGAAAAGATACGTTTGACCAGCTCGAACAACTCCTATCGGACCTTGGCCTCGACCTAATACAAAGGTACGTTCGACCAGTCGAACAACACCTATCGTCCCTCGGACTTGATCTAACTAAAAGGTACGTTCGACCAGTTCGAACAACATTTATTGGCCCTTGGCCTCGACCTAACACAAAGGTACATTCCACCAGCTCGAACAATACCTATCAGCCTTCGACCTCAACCTAATGCAAAGGTACGTTCGACCAGCTCGAACAACACCTATCAACCCTCAGCCTCGATTCAACTAAAAGGTACGTTTGATTAGCTCGAACAACTCTTATCGGCCCTCGGCCACAACTTAACGAAAAGGTATGTTCGACTAGCTCAAACAACTCTTATCGGCCCTTGGACATGACTTAACAAAAATGTATGTTCGGCCAGCTCGAATAACACCTACCATCTCTCGGCCTCAATCCAACTCAAAGATATGTTCGACTAGCTCTAACAATACCCTTTGGCCCTAGGACTCGATCCATCTCAAAGATATATTCGACCAGCTCGAACAATACATTTCAGCCCTCGGCCTCGATTTAACTCAAAGGTAAGTTTGACCAGCTCGAACAACACCTATTGGCCCTTGGACTCATCTAAACTAGAAGATAACAATGAAGTAAGAAAGAATGCAAAACACATAAGTACAAAAATAAGAATGCACAAAGATAAAAAGGTACATGCGAAACAAAATCCAACTTTTATATTCATGAAAGAGTCTCTACAAAGGCGCCCGATGACACCGACAAAAGAAATAGTATAGAAAAGCTAAAAAGGGCAAAATATCTAATGGCCATCACCACCCTGGTCTCCACTGTCCTCTCCATCCTCGTCTCGATATAGGTAGAGTTACACCCAGCACTGTCCTTGAGCTAGTCAATACCTCCTTCATCATAGTACTCGGCATCAGGCTGAGGTGTGGTAGGATCATAGCCGCAGGCCAATCGAACCTCACGAGCTTTAACTCGGGCTTCTTCCAAGGCCACCTCAAAGACAAAGCTCACCCGACCCAACTCTTGAATCACCTATGTTAGCTTTGGAAAAGGTCCATTCCTCATACTGCTCTCGAGGAATGGTAGGAAATTCAGAAAGATGAGAAGTAGAGGGTCATTCAAGAAATTTGGCATTCTGGCCCTCCACAATAAAAATTCGATCAAGTACCTCGAAGTTATCTTTCTCCAACTCACCAATTCTCTCCTCAAGTCTAGCTTTCCTAGCTTCAGCCGTCGACTATAAATTGTCCCGATCAGCACGAAGGGTTTTGTTCTCCAATTCTAAATAGCCTTTTTTAAGCCTCCATTCGGGAGGACTCCGCCTCCTCGAGTAGTTGATGATTTTCAGCTACCTCTCTCTTGAGCGCATCCATTTCAAACAGGCACCCATCCAACTGGATCTGCAGTTGATCAACCTGCCTTTGAATTTCGCGGTACTAGGCCTTCACGCTCTTTCTCAGCTCGAGCTCTTCCTCCTTCCTATTCAATGCCCCCTCGAGAGAACTGAATCGCTCCGCTGATGCGAGCAACTCCTCGTATATCTTTATTAGCTCTTCCCTCAGGGTAGGCACCTCGACCCCCTCGCGAAGCTTCCTCTTGGCATCCTTATACTTCCCGCGGAACTCTCTGTATTTTGTCCGCAACTTTTGATAGATTTTGTTTTTCTTTTTCTATCTCCGCACACTCTCGAGCACTAGGATAACGGTATGCAAACACATGCAAAGAAAATAAGTAGAAAGAAAGACTCGAAGGCAAAATAAAACAAGGAGAAGATGAGAAAGAAAGAAACTTACTTTAAGAGCAAGGTCGATGATGCTTTTGGACAGGGTGTTGTCGTTCAGCTTGCCAAGAGTCTTGTGCTCGGCGTTAGAGTAGAAGGAACTGAAGGCATGAATCACACCCTTGGTATCCTTGAGAAGATCATGGTTCATTGGAATTGTGATGGTCCTCAATCCCCTTTCTACACTAACTTCGACCTGTGCAGTCCCACTATCAATCATCTCAAGGTATTCAGGGTCAAGGTCGGAGTCGGACTCATCGCCGAAGAGTTCATCTATCCCATCATCCTACTCAGTGGGCACCTTGCTTTTTCCCTTGTCGGCAGGAGAAATCTCCTGAACCGGTTCAGAATACAAGGCTTACCCGTACCCAGGGTGTGAAGAACCGTCACCAGAGGCACCTACATCGGCTTCTTATTCTAAATTAGGCATCCACAACAGCCTCCTCTTCTAAATTAGGCATCTCCTCCTCTTCAGGTCGACGGCGGCGGGCATACCTTCTCCTGCTTTTACGACTTTCCTCTTATGAGGCCTCAAGTCTGCGTCATGCAAAGAAACTTCCTCATCCTCAATATGGGGCAGAGCCGAGGAAAGGACGGGTGCATCAGTCGAGACGGAGGCAAATGCAAGTCTAAACAACAACAATGACGGTAAAATTCCCCTACTGATGATCATCTCCTTTTTATAGAGGAAGAATCTCGAAATTGGAGCGGGTCATCATAATGGTAGCCAAAATCGAAATGGTAGAACCAATGAAAAGGCCGCGCATTTACCGATGCAACGTATTGGGAACATGCGTCATCATGACGAATGACGTGATGATGTCACATCCCTTCGATGATAGGCTTGTTCCATAAGTTACCTGGGAAGATTAAGGGTTTGAAATATATGTCTCTCGAAGTGTCACGTCATGTGTGCCTTACAACGACTACGACCACTATTATCTGCTCATTGAACCCGCCCATAAGGACGACCTTGATAAGTGGAGGGACTAACTGTATGGGCGAAAAACTTCACGCCATATGTTGATCAGGTCAACAGAGATAAAGACTTTGAACGCTGTGATGTGATGATGATATGATATGTTAATCTAATTTCAAAAGGTCGATGTCATGTGAAGAAAGCAGGTCGTCGGTGAGGTCGAGGTGGCTCAATAAAAGACGAGGACGAGGACGAGGACGAGCATCCATCATCGGCGTGCAGTAACTGCTAGTTTAAGGATTTATATTCCCTAAGGAATATTCCAGTGAATATTCCTCTCTATTGTATTATCTAGGGTTTTGTCGCCCATGTATCCTTATAAATAGGAAGAAATATTGTTCTAGAAAGGGGATTGAACACTTTTGTAAAGAACAATATTGACATTCTCTGAAGATTTTATCTCTTAATCATATATATACAAAGTTTACCTTTACGTCTCCTTTTCTATCTTCCACTCCCAGAATCGGAATATTCAAGTGCTTATCATTATCCATCATTGTCAAAGGAATCAGTGGACAAATCTCACCCATGTCGGGTGAACCTTGGTCCATTATTTAATTAAATACCATTTATTGTCATTTGTTGATATCCTTTACATTCTTGAATCATTTATTGCTACATTATTACTCTGAGATATTATTAACTAATAACACACGTTCGGTATTCTTCACAAATATACTAGATCTGGTATTTGGATATTAATATATACTTAGATTAACCATTATCTTTATAAATCTAATTGTATAGAAACCTAGATCTAAATTTTAGGTCATAGAGTGGGGTGGGGGGTGGGGGGGATTGAAGGGATGATGGTGGGATTGTGAAATCCTCTTATGCTCTTCATGTTATGCAGATCTCCATGGTGCTTTTGTATTTTTCATTTTCAACAACAAATATAAAACGTCTACATATGCACTACATGTATCTTTACTTTTTATTAAGTTTTAATGTTGTTTGGAATAAGTTACTGAATTTTAAATTACTGAGTAATTTTTTTATATTCACAAATATAAGATTTGAACCAAAGCTAATGGATATATATATATATTCTCTATGGGTTCGGCTAAAATCCAGTAGTTTTGATTCAAACCTAGTAACTTAAGAGGTACGATCTATAAATTTCAAATCTTAGCTCCACTTCTGGATCATGTAAGGTACTTTCCATTGTCTATTTAAGCAACAATGAATGAATCTCAAATGTCACTTGATATATACACAATTCATAAAGCATTGGTTATAACTTATAACATTGTTGATTCAAAACATACTGGAACATGTATTCCAATTAATGTTCTAGAAATACTTCTATTTTATAGTGTTATTGATAAGTTTTAACTATCACATTGAATGATGATTTTGCTAATACCAATGCAGCAAATATCTTAAATGTTATAACTTGCTCAATTAACGACTCAAATTTTCATACTAGATATGCATGCCATATTTTTAACTTGGCTGTAAAATATTGTATTAATTTATTTTTTGATTCTTGTGCTAAAATCCAATATGCTTGCGACTATATTTTTCGTACTAATAAAGCACAAAGAATTCATGAATTTAAAGATTGATATGCATATGTTGACCTTCCGGCTAGAAAAAATTCAAAGAATATTTGTACTAGGTAAAATTTTACTTATGAAATGCTAAAAGTTGCTTATAACTATCAGTTGCCTATACAAATAGTATCTAATGCATTTAATGCTAACCCTGTTGATCAAATTGTTGACTCTGATTGGGATTACATCTGTGAGCTTACTGAATTTTTAGAATAAAATTATTATGCGCCAGAATAATTTTTTGGTATATATTATCCTACTGTTACACAAATATTATGGTATATTTGTGGAATTTCTATTGTAATTACTAAGTATAAAAAAATGATGACTATGCACCGGCCGTTAATGAAATGATTTCAAAATTTAAACAGTATTTTTTCTTATTCCCCAAGTTCATTTAATTTTTAATATACTTAACACATCTTTAAAATTAAGAGGTGCAAAGGGACTTATTTGTAAAATTTATAAGAATTTATAATTTTAAAAAATGAAAAATCAAGTGTCAAAGATTGCCAAGCTAGCATGCATGTTGATGCCAAAAATGTTTGATACGTATAAAAATATGGTAACTCCAGATAGTATACATGCTCCTACTATTTCTAAGGCTGGAGTAGAAGATGTGCGGGAAGGTATGAAGGATTTAATATGTCAAGACCCAAAACTCATTATAGGTCGTGATGGCGCCCAACGTTGCCGTTAGGCAAGCCAACAATGAACTACCAACTTGATTAGGCATTTTATTATTTTCGAAATCATGAATCTTATTAGATACAGAAATCAACTCATTACAATTATGAAAACTTACACTTTAAATAGAATAGATAATAAGAGTGTATAAATGCTTTGCAAAATCACCAACGACATCTAGAACATCCCAAACCCCGGTATCACAAGTGCATAAGCATTTACTAAGGAGTACGATAATAATACAACATCTGTCTGGAATATAAATAAGACATGATAGAGTTAACAATGCGATAGAGACTCTGTGGGCTACAATACGTGGCCTGGAATGTAACTCACCATAAAGTATCCTCAGCAGTTGCGCATATGCGCCAAGATAACACCAATTGAACCTATCAGATCCTGCACATTTAGTGCAGAAGTACAACATGAGTACGTAAATCAAGGCATACCCAGTAAGTATCTAGCCTAACCCCGGAGAAGTAGTGACGAGGGGTAGACATCGACACTTACTAGAGGTCCAATAAAGCAATATAATAAATCATAAGCAGATATAAAGCACACAACAATAGTGGGATAAATCTGTATCAAGTGCCAGTATCAAACGGATAAGGAATACCATATAAAATTCTAGGCATCAGTGGAAGGATAATCTCATGAATATACAGGCTGCCAGCGATATAACGCACGATTATGCCAAGGTCATTCGGCCCGATCCAGAATAATGTGTACATGCCAAGGGTTGAGCGGCATGAACCATAGATGCATCTATTATACTGCTGAGGTGTTCGGCCCGCTCCACAAGAAAAGAAGGAAATTATCGAATTATGAGATACGTGCTTACAATACAGTACATGAGCACAAAGTGAATATAACCTTTACCGTTTCTCAAATAACTTACCAAAAACTCAAGGTGATAAGGCTCGGCCTAATATATATATATATATATATATATATATATATATATATATATTAAGCCAGCAGAATGAGTTCAAATAATTCAAATATTATAGGATAAAGTTCTAAGTCTACCCTGACATAAACATGCTTTAGCTACGTACAAATTCTCGTCACCTCGTGCGTACGTAGCTCCCACAACTAGTCGCACATAACAATTACATAGCCTAGGGGGTAGTTTCCCCCTCACAAGGTTAGACAGGAAACTTACCTTGCTTTGAAGTTCCATAACCGGCTCCAACGCCTCTCTGACACCTCAACTCAAAGCCAAACGTTCCAAAACTAGTCAAACAACGTGCAAGCCAATCAAAATATACTCCAATGATTACAATTTAACAATTTATAATGATTCCCAACTCCGCTCAAAAAGTCAACAAAGTCAACCCTCTGGCCCACGTGCCAGGGTTTCAAATATTTTCAAAGATAAACATTACCCATATTACCACGAACTCAAATATATAATTTATTCCTAATTCCATGTCCAATTTTGTAGTCAAAATCTAAAAATACCATTTCTAGGTTTTCTTCCAAAAATTCCATAATTTCTATCAAATTTTCATGTTAAAATCTATATATAACCCTTTGTATTTACTCAAAACAAGTAGGAATAACTTGCCTTATGATATATGGCAAAAACGATCTTCAAGAATCACCCCAAATCGACCCATGTACATGAGCTCCAAGAACTTAAAAGCAATGAAATGAGCTCAAAATCCTGAAATTAGATATTTAATACACCTGCCAGGCCTCCTTCTTCACGACCGTGGTCATTATCTATGTGATCGCGATTAACAAAAGTTACAGCATCATTTTCCTTCATCGCCATCACGGCCAAAACCTCGCGATCGCGATGTACAAATTTTGTTTCCTCTTCACATACACCCTTTGGTATAATGGACATAACTTTTTATACAAAATTCCAAATGACAAATAGTTTGATTTTTGGAAAAATAGATTCAAAGAGATACAACTTTTGATTTTGGATTATCTCCAAATTCCTTATAGATTGCAAGATATAAGCTCCCGAAATCAGACCACTGACAGCAGAAAATCCTTCTACGCGATCGCGAATTTCCTTCCATGATTGCGATTCACAAGGCCTAGAACAACGCTTTGCTCTTCGCGATCGCGGCCCTTTCTTCACGATCGCGAAGAAGGATGCACCAGATCTTAAACACTGCATCTCAAACATGGCGAAATGACCTGTAGCACATCCGGAACACACCTGAGGCCCCCGGGACCCCGTCCAATCCCAATCATTCCCAAAACATGATGCAAACTTGCTCGAGGCCTCAAATCCCACCAAACAACATCCAAACTACGAATCAACGATCAAAACACCTATTTTAACTTTCAAACTTCGTTGAACACGTCCGAATTATGGTTAAACATTCCAGAATGACGCCAAACTTTACGTGTAAGTCACAAATCACGATACGAACTTACTCCAAGGCTCAGAATCCCAAACATCAATAAAATCAAAATTCACTTCAAATCAATCTTAGGAAATTCTAAAACCTTCAAAATGCCAATATTTCGCAATAAGCACTGAAATGCTTCCGGACCACCCGATACTCAACTCGAATATATGCCCATGTCCGAAATCATCATACGAACCTATTGGAACTTTCAAATCCCGATTCTGGGGCTGTTTACTCAAAAGTCGAACCTTCGTCAACTCTTCCAACTTAAAGCTTCTGAATTGAGAATTTTCTATCAAAATCAACTCTGAACTTCCCGAAATTCGATTCCGACTACGCGTACAAGTCATAAAACATGAAGTGAAGCCACTCAATGCCTCAAACCACCGAATGACATGCTAGAGATCAAAATGACCGGTTGGGTCATTACATAATAGGTCTTGATTTTACCATTGAAGATAAATTTGATGATTATCTTAATCAGGGATTGGAATCTATTAAAGACGAAGTAGACAACGAGCAACTTTTAGCATGTGGAGGGGGAGTGGCAAGGAATTTCCAACACATTCAAGAATGACCAAAGATATGTTGACTATTCAAGTATCATCAATAGCTTAAGAGAGTACTTTTAACGCGGCAAGATTTTAAATCAGAGACCATAGACATTCATTAGCGGAGGACAACCTAGAGATTTTCATCTTTTTCAAAGATTATATTTATTCAGAAAGAAGAAACTTTGGTTTTGAAGACTTAAGCAGTAGGGAAGAAGAATACAACAAGATACTTAGCACTGGGAGCGGTGATGGCACGGAACATCAAGCGACTATTAATTCTAGAGGAATGTCCCATATATATTATAGAAAAGTTGCAACAAAGCTATATAGAAGCTTGTAGATATTAGTATGATAATGTGTAATTAGCTATTAAGAGGTATAGTTCAAACAGAACCCTTCTTAGAAGGTGGTTGTATAGATTATGTGATTTTCAAAAGACTTGTATTTGCATGAGAATTTTGAAATTTCTATTAAATAAACTAAAAGACTTTAACTTTGAATGTTTTTATGAATTGTCTTACTTAGTTACTTTATAGATTGAGATTATATTAAATAAATTACAAGTCTATTATAGATACTAAAATATTTCGTTACAAGTCATTTGATTTAATATTTTATAATTCCTTACTTAGTTTCTTTATAATTTATTAAGTTTAAGTTCATTAAAAAAGTAAAAAACTATCGGTTGCAGACTTTAAAAATTAGTCATTGCCAGTTTTAAAAAAATAGCCGTTTCAAACTATAAAAAATAGTCGTTGCCAACTTTAGTGCATAAATATTTAAATTAATAAAAATTAAAAAAATTCCCACTTAGGGTCCATGTCATGTCCCATCTTGTCCCATTTGTTAGTGGGACGGGACGGGCCTAGTAGGTCGTTCCGTTTGTCCCATTTCGGATAAGGCCGTGTCCCTTTGGTCCCGTTAAAATGTCTTCACGTCCCGTCCCGGTAAAATCGTCTTGACCTATCCTGTGGACAACCATATATTTACATAATCAATCAACAGTAAACCTGAATAAAAAATAAAGTTAGCACCCACACTCCGAAAAATAAATGGGCTTGCTGGTCAAATTATGGGATGCTATGTAACGACCCAATCGGTCGTTTTACTTTTTAGATCCTTGTTTCCCTAAATAAGACTCCCCGTATATATTTTTACTATTTTATGACCTGCGGGGATGGTTGGTTCGGGTTTGAAAGGGTTCGGGTTGAAATAAGAACACTTGGTTCCTTAGTTTGGCTTTTAAAAGGCTAAGTTTGACTTTGGTCAACATTTTACGTAAACGACCTCAGAACTGGGATTTGACGGTTCCAATAGGTTTGTATGATAATTTTGGACTGGGACGTATGTTCGGATCAGGTTTTGGATGACCCGGGAGCGTTTCGGCGCTTAATGTTGAAAGTTGCCTTATTGAAGGTTTAAAAATTTTTTAAATTTGCTGTGGAGTAGGTTTTGGTGTTATCGAGGTTTGTTTGGGATTCTGAGTCTGGAAATAGTTTCGTATGGTAATTTAAGACTTGCACGCATAATTTGGTATCATTCTGAGCAGTTTAGGCATGATTCGGCGCGTTCGGAGCAAGTTGAAAGAACTTTAAGTTCACAAGTTGATTCGATTTGGTTTGGGGTGTGATTCTTAGTTTTGGTGTTGTTTTACATGTTCCGAGGGTTTGATCAAGTCCGTCTTATGTTTACGAACTTGTTAGTATGTTTGGACGGGGGCCTGGGGGGCCTCCGGCGCAATCCGGACGATGCACAGATTGAATTATGGCACAAAAGGGCTGTTGGTGCACCCGTTTTGGTGTACTTGCACCTGCGAGCTTTTGGTCGCAGGTGCGAGCCAGCAGATGCGTGATTTTGGCCGCAGAAGTGGATTTGGGGCAACTGGCTAGTGGTCTGCAGAAGTGGAGAAGCATCGCAGAAGCAACCTCGCTTCTGCAATGGATCGCCTGCAGGTGCGAAGAGGCCGCAAATGCGCTTCACTATCCGCTGAAGCGGGACCACAGAAGCAGGATCTCGTCCGCATAAGCGGCCAGTGCTGGTCCTAAAGAATTTCGCAGAAGCGGACCAAGTTCCGTAGAAGCGGTACCGCAGATGCGAAAGTCCTGCTCGGCAGAACCTTCATTTAAGTCGGGACTCAAATATTTTGGGTTCATTTATTGCATTCCTTGGGCGTTTTTTGGAGCTCTTAGAAAGGGGTTTTCACTAGCTATTTGAAGTAAGTAATTTCTATCTAATGTAAGTTAAATACATAGATTATGGGTAGATTTTAACATGAAAATTTGTGAAAATTATGTGTTTAGATGGAAAAAAATCTAGGTTTTGATAAAAATGGAATTTAACCACGAAAATAATTATGGAACGAGATGAAGATTATATATTTGAGTTCGTAAGGTTATGAGTAACGATTTTCTTCGAAAATTTCCGCAATCCAGTGTCACGACCCAAACTGGAGGGCCATGACTGGCACCCGGGCCATACCTGCCGAGCACCAACGCACATTTTATCTAACATTTCTTGTTATCTATAAGGGCCGACGAGATCAATATAAATGGTAGATATGAATCCTAAACAACCAACAATGACTGATAATGGCACAAACATATATAACATGGTCCGACAAGGCTGTCATGAAGTTATGTTTAAGGTACGAGCTCACAAGTTGCCATGAGAGACTATACAACAAAAATCATTCGACAAGGCAATCCAAACTATACATGAGTCGACACATGTCTATGAGCCTATAAAGGAACATAAGTGCTGCAACATTTCCGGAACAGGGGCCCGACATACCCATAATGTCTATAACAAAAAATCATACCAAGACCACGGCAAGTCCGGAGAAGGGATCTCGCCAATAACCGTTGAATTGGGCAACCTACTATGGTGGGGGAGCTTCACCTACCTGTCTATTAGGACCTGCAGTATGACATGCAACATCCACAAATAAAAAGGACGTCAGTACGAATAAAGTATTGAGTATGTAAGGCAGGAAAGCATAAGTAAGAACATTAACGTAAATAGGGATAGGGAATATACAACCTGTAACATCTGGGTACCTCTGAGGGCTACTGACATGAAATGCATATCATCATATAATACCCGACCGTGTGTGTATATATATATATATATATATATATACACATATAAACTTTTAAAACATACACCTCTATGGGCATCATCATCATCATATCATACCCGACCGTAATAGGCTCGTTAAAATTATACCCGACCATCATAAGGCTTGGTAGACGGTCACGTGGAACTCGGTAAAACCCAACTGATCGGTGGTTGCACAATAGGTGCAGTACCCGGCCGACTATAGCGCGGCTCGGTAGAGTAAAATAGATACATATATATGATGCGTGTTGGACTCATTGGAATCATATTTTGAACCTTTCAGAGTGACGTAAGGTCGGTATTCTCCGTACACGTTATTAGGATTAACTCTTCATCAAGAACCTTATAAGAATCAGGAAGTACCAACAACATTGATAACATAATAATAAGAGAAGTAACATCAACATCAATCGTTCCATAAGAAGGGAAACAATATACGTATTGATAGCTTCTAAGAGTGGAGTATCTTTGGAAGCTCGTTCATTACATTATGTACAATCGGAGTGATGCAAAAAAGGAAATGGATAGCCTCACATACCTTTTATACACTTCCCAACGTCAAGCTATGCAAATTTCACGACTCCTTAGTCTACAATAAGAGAAATGACACTATCGTTATCGTTTAAGCGTCATAACTATTATGTATCAACCGCAACCTATTTTATGATGAAACGGACAGCACATACCCTATTTATATGACTTCCCACAAGCTAAAAACCCACAAAACAGCCCAAACAACATCAATAATAATCCTATTGAGCCTCACAAAATAGTCCACCAACCAACAACATTACTAATAAGCCTTTCGATATATATCTCATAAGTTCTAGCTTTAATGACTTGGCCGTAACTTGGATAATCTTAAATACATGTAGGGTAAGAGGTTTCTTACCTTTAAAAATAAAGAACAACTGCAATTTTACCTTAATTGACCATGAAATATCCCTCCAATGCTACCACAAGAACAAGAAAGCGAAACTAGCAATCAATTAGGGTTTTTCAGCACTAGAATCACTTTAGAAGACTTGAAATAACCTAGGGTTGATATTAAAAACTTGAGGGAGTATTTTACATAACATAAACCACTTAAAACAACCTCCCACACGAGCTGTAACAACACAAAAATCAGCAACAATAAGAAGAACAAGAAACTTATTAGCGCCACGGGATTCCCGACACTTGGTTTGTGTTGTTTGCCCTTTGTTTTGGTCTTGGATCATGAGAGAACCTTGAGAGAGTATTTTTAGGGTTCTAAGGTCTGAATATACTTAAAATGAATGACTTAAAATGGGGTTGAGACGTGTTATATACATCCATATGTCTCAACCGCCTATGTGGGCCCCATAAAGAGCTGCTTGGCGCAGTCTCGCAAAAACGTGAATATCTCTCTACTCCGAGATCATATCAATGAACGGTTTAATGCGTTGGAAACTAGAATCAAAGATATTAAATTTTGTGGGTACATCACTCCGTAATTCCAATTAAATTGGGAGAAAATCTTAGTAACATTTGACCTAAAGTGTAAGTAAAATTATGAACATAAGTTGCGATAACTTTTGTCGACTTTTATTTCATAACTCGCTTGACTTCAAGACTTATGATACAGATATTATATGATTCAAATACCTTAAAATAAAACTTCTTGGGAATTTTAATCACCTTTAGTTTTACCCGAAATACGGATTACAACATCCTTGATTTGTTTAACTTCTAATATTTGTTAACCACTATTATACATCCTTGTATCGTTTAAGACCAATAGAATTAACTTCTTATCATCTCAAAGATAATCTCTTCTCGGATTTACGTCGACTAACTTATGGCGTGATCTAACATACATGAATATGAGTTGTAACATCCGGGCACGTGGGCCCGGGGGTGAATTTTAGGAATCTTTCAATTTGGGTTTGATAATTACTCAATTAGTTAAATTATGAACTTTTGAACATGTATTGATTAAATTATACAACATTTGACTAGTTTCGGATTTTTCGGTACCGAGTTGAGGCATTAGAGTAAATTTAAGACCGGAAAACGAGCTTTGAAACAAGGTAAGTCTCTTGTCTAACCTTGTAAGAGAAAATTTACCTCATAGGTGATTTAAATTAATATTTGCCTCTAATTGTGGGGGCTACGTACGCACGAGGTGATGAGACTCCATGCGTAGCTACTATTTATGCTTACGTCCGGGTAGTTTAGGACTCAAATCATGAATTACTTGTAATATTTGCACCCTACTTGTTAATTAAAGTGCCTAAATTACATTAGAACTTGTTAGAGGAATTGTAAAAGATCAAATTTCACTTTTCTTGAATTTTGAGCGGATTACTTGACCGTTAATGGAAATTGTATTACATTGTGTATTAGCCTTATAATAACGTTTGAGTCAAATGTTCATAAAGTATCTCTTCTTGTGGAGCGGACCGAACACCTTGGTAGTAGATAGATGCATCTATGGTTCGTGTCGCACGATCCTCGGCAGTGTACATGTTATTCTGGATTGGGTCATACGTCCTCAGCATAATCGTGCGTGATAATACTTGGATTTTAATTATTTATTTGATATCATATCATGGCTTGAGAGGTTAAAAAAATATCAGACAGAAAGCTATTTGAGATTTATTATATGTAAAAGAATTATTTATTTCCTGGTTGCTATGGAATTGCTGCAGTTATATACATAACCCATGCTTATTTGGAGCTTTTTTATTTTTATTGTTGACCCATAGTAAGTGTCGATGTCGACCCCTCGTCACTACTTCTTAGAGGTTACACTTGATACTTACTGGGTACATGATGTTTATGTACTCACGCTATACTTCTGCACTGACCGTGCAGGATCTGAGGCAGGTGCATTTGGCAATCACACCGGCGCGCATCCCCGTTAACCGGAGGCCTAGTGGTGAGTTGCTTCCTGAGCCGTTCCACAACACCTAGAGTCTCTCATTTGCATTCATTTCTGTTTACTTTTATTTCAGACAGTAGCTAGAGTTATGTATAATATATTAGTGCTCATACACTTGTGACACCATGTCTTGGCATACACTAGCATACTTTGTGATTTTGGATTATTATTATGGTTATGATTGCACTCAGTTGCTTTAGTTTTATTTATTTAAATCTGCTATTTCTTAATCTTTTAATTAAGGAAAAATTTAATTACTTGGGAATTTATTAAAAAGAGAAAACACGTGGTTAGTTCACTGTTGGCTTGCCTAGCGGTGGCGTTGGGCGCCATCACGACCTAGAAGAGAATTGGATCGTGACAATATGGTATCAGAGCACTAGGTTCACGTAGGTCTCAAAAGTTATGAGCATGCCTAATAGAGTCTTGCGTATCGGTGAGGAGACGTCTGTACTTAGCTTCGAGAGACTATAGGGTGTTAGGAAACTACTCTTTCTTCATCTCATATCGTGCAGTTGGTGTTGTGCTAAGTATCTTTCTCTTATTCCTTCACAGATGGTGAGAACGCACGCGATGGATGTACCTGATCATGGAGGAGTTACTCCCCCTTTTGCTAGAGGCTGAGGGAGAGCTCCAGCTCATGGTAGAGGACGGGGGCATCCTAGAGTTGCTCCAGTTATGAAACTAGTGGATCTAGTAGAGGATATTATTATTGAGAATCAGGGCGAGGTGCTTGCAGCAGAGCCAACCCGAGTAGATTTCATGTTCGCACCAGGATTCCAGGAAGTCATGGGTCGTATGCTACGGTTCATGGATTCTATGACTCAGGCTGGTTTATTTCCAGCAGATCCAGCCATATCTCAGGTGGGAGGGGGAGCACATACCACTACCGCTCAGGATCCAGGGCATGCAATTACCGTGTATCAGACCGCGGGCGTACTGCCTGTGGGCGGAGTTCAGCCAGTTGCAGCAGCTATACCTGAGCCTAGACCAGTTGCGGCCCGCGATCTGCAGAAGCTATTGGACAGATGGACCAGGCTTCATCCTCATGTCTTTGGAGGTGAGCGACATGAGGACCCCTAGGACTTTATTGATCGGTGCAGGGACAGACTGCACAACATGAGGATATTGGAGTCCCATGGGGTGGATTTTGCTACTTTCCAGGTGGAGGGCAAGGCCCGTAGGAGGTGGCAGTCATATCTTTTCGGCAGACCAGCAAATTCTTCTCCCATGACTTGGGACCGGTTCATTCATATTTTTCTGGATAGGTATATTCCGCCCTCTTAGAGGGAAGAGTTACGGTTTCAGTTCGAGCAGCTCCAGCAAGGACAGATGTCAGTGACATACTATGAGGCGAGGTTCTCTAAGTTGTCTCGCCATGCACTTATGATACTTCCTACCGATGTAGAGAGACTTCGGGTCAGTAGTCCACCGTACCGAGAGGTTGTTTCGAGTATAGGGATCTCAATCATGTGCGGAGGTTCTGCCCCAGGCTTCAGGGCAAGGTAGTGCAGTATGGTCAGCAGCCTATTATTCCAGCACCAGTTGTCCCGCCAACCGTCCCATATCCTAGAGGCATAGGGCAGGTGGGTAGGGGACATCTAGAGGTTGAGGCGAGTCAGGTGGTGCTCCAGCTAGGTTTTATGCTTTTCCGGCCAGAACAGATGCAATGGCCTCAGATGTCGTGATCACATGTATTATTTCTGTCTGTGGTAGGGATGCTTCGGTATTATTTGATCCAGGGTCTACATATTCATATATTTCATCTCTGTTTGCTCATTTCTTGGGTGTTCCTCGTGAGTCCTTGGGTATTCATGTTTATGTATCCACACCGATGGGTGTTTCTGTTATTGTGGATCGGATCTATCGGTCCTGCATTGTTATCTCTATATCATGCCACTATTGATTGACATTCCAAGACCGTTACCTTGGCGATGCCAGAGTTTCCTAGACTGGAGTTCGTCTGTCAATGCATCTAGTCACGTTATTTCTTTTATGAAGGCTCGACACTTGGTCGAGAAAGGTTGTTTGGCTTATCTAGCTTATGTTCGGGATACTACCACAGAGACTCCGGAGATTGTTTCAGTGCCCGTGGTCCGGGGGTTCTCCGATGTATTCCCCTCCGATCTTCCAAGCATGCCACTAGATCGTGATATTGATTTCTGTATTGATTTGGCTCAAGGTACCCAGCCTATATCTATTCCATCATACTGCATGGCTCCAAGAGAGTTAAAGGAATTGAAGGAACAGCTCGAGGAGTTGCTAGCAAAGGGTTTCGTTAGACCAAGTGGATCACCTTGGGGTCCACCGGTGTTATTTGTGAAGAAGAAAGATGGGACTCTACGGATGTGTATTGATTACCGCCAGTTGAACAAAGTTACTATTAAGAACAAGTATTTGTTGCCATGTATTGATGATTTGTTTGACCAGTTGCAGGGTGCCAGGGTGTTCTGTAAGATCGACTTGAGATCAGGGTACCGTCGGTTGAAGATTCGAGATTCGAATGTTCTGAAGTCGGCTTTTCGAACTAGATATGGCCATTATAAGTTTCTAGTGATGTCCTTTGGCTTGACTAATGCCCCGGCGGCATTTATGGATTTGATGAATTGGGTGTTCAGGCCATATATTTACTCGTTTGTCATTGTCTTCATTGATGACATTTTGATCTACTCGCGTAGCATGGAGGAGCACGAGCAACATTTGAGAGTGGTGCTCATACCTTGTGGGAACAAAATCTATATGCTAAGTTCTCCAAGTGTGAGTTCTATTTGGATTTTGTGACATTCTTGGGGCATGTTGTATTATGCGAGGGTATTAAGGTAGACCCCAAGAAGATCGAGGCAGTTCAGGGTTGGCCTCGTCCTACCACAGTGATTGAGATCAGGAGCTTCCTGGGGTTAGCAGGTTATTATCGTCAGTTTGTGGAGGGCTTCTCGTCTACTGTGGCATCTTTGATTAGATTGACCCAGAAGGGTGCTCCGTTTTCGATGGTCCGATGATTGTGAAGCGAGCTTTCAGAAGCTCAAGACCGCATTAACTTCAGCACCAATGTTAGTGTTGCCTTCCGGTTCAGGGGTGTATATTGTGTACTGCGACGCTTCACACGTTGGTTTGGATTATGTATTGATGCAGGAGGGGCGAGTTATTGCATATGCTTCACGTCAGTTGAAGCCCCATGAGAAGAATTACCCCGTATATGATTTGGAGTTGGCCGCGATTGTCCATGCTCTTTATGAGGTGTCCTGTGAGGTTTACATTGATCATCGCAGCTTGCAACATTTTTTCAAGCAGAGAGATCTTAATTTGAGGCAACGCAGGTGGCTTGAGTTACTAAAGGATTATGATATTACCATCTTGTATCATCCGGGCAAGGAAAATGTAGTTGTGAATGCCTTGAGCAGAAAGATGGAGAGTATGGGCAGTTTGGCATTTATATCAACGGAGGAGAGGCCACTAGCTTTGGTCATTCATTTCTTGGCTAATAGACTTGTGAGGCTAGATATTTCAGAGCTCAACTGAATTCTTGCATGTATTGTCACCCAGTCTTCACTATTGGAGCAGATCAAGGCTCGCCAGTTTGATGATTCGCACTTGTTGGTCCTCAGAGAGACGGTACTACAGGGTGGTGCCAAGGAGGTTACTATCAATGAAGATGGTGTTCTACGACTCTAGGGTCGCCTATGTGTTCCTAATGTTGATGGCTTGAGGGAGAATATTCTAGAAGAGGCACACAGTTCTTAGTATTCTATTCATCCAGGTGTTATGAAGATGTATCGTGACCTGAGGCAACATTATTGGTGGCGGTGGATGAAGAAGGACATAGTTGAGTATGTAGTGAGGTGCCTAAATTGCCAGCAGGTTAAGTATGAGCATCAGAGGCTAGGTGGCCTACTCCAGCAGATGACTATACCTGAGTGGAAATGGGAGGGCATTACTATGGACTTCGTAGTTGGATTACCGGGGACCTTGCGGAAGTTTGATGTAGTTTGGATCATTGTCGACAGGTTGACCAAGTCGGCACACTTCATAAGAGGTTGGCCTCGATTTACATTCAAGAGATTGTTTGGTTGTGTGGTGTGCCTATTTCCATCATATCATATAGAGGCCCTCAATTTACTTCGCATTTTTGGAGGGCAGTACAGGGTGAGTTGGGGACCCGGGTGGAGCTCAACACAGCCTTTCATCCGCAGACTGACAAAAAGTCAGAGCGGAAAGTTCAGATCTAGGAGGACATGCTCAGAGCGTGTGTGATTGACTTTGTAGAGTAGTGGGATCGATTCTTGCCTTTGGCCGAGTTTGCTTACAACAACAGTTATCAGTCCAGTATCGAGATGGTTCCATTTGAGACTTTATATGGTCGGCGATGTCGTTCACCTATCAGATGGTTTGAGCTCGGCGAGGCTAAGTTATATGGTACTAATTTGGTAAAGGATGCCTTGCAAAAAGTAAAGTTGATTCAGGAGCGACTTCGCACAGCACAGTCCAGACAGAAGAGTTACGCGGATCAGAAGGTGCGTGATTTGTCATTTATGGTGGGCGAGGAGGTTCTCTTGAAGGTATCGCCGATGAAGGGAATCATGAGATTCGAGAAGAATGGCAAGTTGAGCCCAAGGTTTATAGGCCCATTAGAGGTGTTGAGACGAGTTGTGGAGGTTGATTATGAGCTTGCTTTGCCTCCCAGTATATCGGGAATTCCTCCGGTTTTCCACGTGTCTATGCTCCGGAGGTATCATGCCGACAAGTCGCATGTGTTAGACTTTAGCACGGTTCAGTTAGATGAGAGCCTGGGTTATGAGGAGGAGCCAGTTGTCATTATTGATATGTAGGTTCGCCAGTTAAGGTCCAAGAATATTTCTACAATAAAGGCTCAGTTGAGGGGCCAACCAGTCGAGAAGGCAACTTGGAAGGCCGAGGATGACATGCAGAGAAGATACCCACACCTATTCATCACTCCAGGTACGATTCTAGACTTGTTCGAGGACGAACGTTTGTTTAAGAGGTGGAGAATGTAATGACCCAACCGGTCGTTTTGCTTTCTAGATCCTTACTTCTCTAAATAAGACTCCCCATATATGCTTTTACTATTTTATGACCTACAGCGATGGTTGGTTCGGGTTTGGAAGGGTTCGGGTTGAAATCAGAACACTTGATTCCTTATTTTGGCTTTTAAAAGGCTAAGTTTGACTTTGGTCAACATTTTGAGTGAACGACCTCGGAATCGGGATTTACGGTTCCATTAGGTTTGTATAATAATTTTGGACTTGGGCGTATGTTCGGATCGGGTTTTGGATAACCCGGGAGCGTGTCGGCGCTTAATGTTGAAAGTTGCCTTATTGAAGGTTTAAAGTTCTTTAAATTTGGTTTGGAGTAGGTTTTGGTGTTATCGAGGTCCGTTTGGGATTCCGAGTCTGGAAATAGTTTTGTATGCTGATTTAAGACTTACACGCAAAATTTGGTGTCATTCCGAGTAATTTAGGCATGATTCCGCGCGTTCAAAGAGAGATAAAATAACTTTAAGTTCATAAGTTGATTCGATTTGGTTTGGAGTGTGATTCTTAGTTTTGGTGTTGTTTTCCATGTTCCAAGGGTTCGATCAAGTCCTTCTTATGTTTTACGACCTTGTTGGTATGTTTGGATGGGGCCTCGGGTGCAATCCGGACAATGCACAGATTGAATTAGGGCACAAAAGGGCTGTTGGTGCACCAGTTCTGGTGTGCCCGCACCTGCGAGCTTTTGGCCGCAGGTGCGAGCCAGCAGATGTGTGATTTTGGCTGCAGAAGTGGCTTTGAGGTAACTAGCCAGTGGTCCGCAGAAGCATCTTCGCTTCTGCTATGGATCGCCTGCACGTGCGAAGAGGCCGCAAATACGCTTCACCGTCCGTAGAAGTGTCCAGCGCTGGGCCTGAAGAATTCCGCAGAAGCGGACCAAGTTCCGCAGAAGCAGTACCGCAGATGTAAAAGTCTTGCTGGGCAGAACCTTCATTTAAGTCGGGACTCAAATATTTTGGGTTCAATTATTGCATTCCTTGGGCGATTTTTGGAGCTCTTAGAGAGGGATTTTCACTAGTGCAACGACCTGGCCGGTCGTTTTGAGAATTTAAGTCACGTTCGGCGGCATAAGGTCTTGATCACCTTCATATTATATGTATTGACTTACGTGCGCGGTTGAGTTCAGTTACTGGATGATTCGGAGTTAAATCGAAAGAAGGATTCTAGTTTTGGAAGCTTAAGCGGTAAGAGTTAACCGAAATTTGACTGTTGTGCAAACGACTCCGAAATTTTAACCCTTGCTAATCCTGCATGGCCAAAGATTGTCGAGACAGATGCGTCTAATATTAGTTACAGAGGGATTTTGAAACAAATAAATCCAAATAATAATCATGAATACTTGATTAGATTTCATTCTGGAAAATGGTCTGAAGCCCAGAGAAAATACGTTACTGTGGCTCATGAAATGTTAACTATCGTTAAATGTGTTTTAAATTCCAAGATGATTTATACAATCAAAAGTTTTTTATAAAAACTGACGCTCAATCTGTTAAATATATGTTTAACAAAGATTTTAAACATGATGCCTCAAAATTGATATTTGCAAGATGGCAGGCTCAATTAGCCCCCTTTGATTTTGACATTCAATACAAAAAGGGAATTGATAACTCTCTGCCAGATTTCTTATCTCGTGAATATTTATAGGATGGAACCCCCATGGGGCAGAGGTAGAGGTAGAGGACGGGGAAAATCATCCCGATAGACCCCTTGCTTGAGTAAAAGGTTAGACCTTCCATACAGTTATTAAACTATATAAAAATATTCTTGTATATTTCGATTCTTATATCCTTACTGATTGTGCGGATTACCGCCAGTCTTTAAATATAAGGATACTGAATTAGCTAGATTGGGTACTCTCAATCGTGTTAAAATAGAGATCTTTAACTGGTAGAAACCTCGGTGGACATATAATAGTCAGCAGAGGTGTGAAACAATTCCAGTTCCCGATAAATCGGTGATCTCTGTTTTAGCTAGATTGAGAAGGCCGTGCGGATTACCGCCATTGTTTCTTTCTACTTCTAAAATTTATGCAATTGTTTGTAAATGTAAAGCTATAGAACGAGATTTTTGGTGTTGTTATTTTTTCAAGTTTATAAAAGTTATAGGGTTGTGACTTCCACCTGGGTGGTTACCTAACGGGTTGTGGGCTTTAGGGCATGTTTCGTTCGTCGGGGTGTAATATAGCAATCAACACGCGATTACCCACTTGATACCTCTCGGTAGTTAGAGTGGTTTTGCCCAATTTGGATTTCTCAAGTCCAAATGGGTAATTCACAAAACCGTTGATATATGCTCAAGTCGGGTCTTACTATCTCTAGATTCAACCCTTTAATTGGGGCTATCAATTTCTTGAGTTCACCCCAATTTCTTGTTAGCCAAGCTTTCCTAGACTTAGTCTCTCTTTCTCAAGTAGAGACCAAGTCAATTAGGCATGAATCAATGTTTGCAACCATTAATTACTAAATTCAAGCAAGAACTAGGTTAAATATCATATAACTAACCTTAAACAAGCTCTAAATCAAACATTCATTAGGTACCTACACTAGGGTTAAGTCACAACCCTAGCTAGAGATTTAGCTACTTATAGGCAAAAATGAAGAAACTAAGGAACAGGATAAGATTAAACTCATAATAGATGATAAAGGGATGAAAATCCAATGTTAAAATGATAAACTAATACAAAATTTACCAAAACAGCAAAGGAAAAACGGCTATATACTTTCTGGAGTTCAAACTTAACCTAAATTTGATAAAAAGAACTATTTATACACAGCTAAAATTATCGGACAAATTTGCCCCTGCGGAGGTTCTGCGGCCGCACAATTCTGTGTGCGGTCCGCACTTTGAAGTTGGGCTTGACAGGATGGACTTCTGCGGCCGCACAATTCTAGGTTGCGGCCGCATGTCTTCAGATTTTGCGGACCGCACATTTTTGAGTGCGGCCGCACTCTTGAATTTGAGCCTGACAGGAAGGACTTCTACGAACCACACATTTCTGAGTGTAACTGCACTCTTGAATTCTACGGCCGCACAATAATAGTGCGGTCCGCAATTCTTCGTAGACTCAGAACTCCATCTCTCTGAACCTCATCTTCTGTGGCCGCACATTTCTGAGTGCAGTCACACTCTTGAATTATGCGGCCGCACAATAATTGTGCGGTCCGCACTTTGCAAAGGCATTCTGTCAGAGGTCCTTCTTAGTCTGCGGCCGTACTCAATATTGTGCGGTCCGCTCTTTGCTCTTTTTATTTGGTTTTAGTCCTTATCCAAAAATACTCCTTCTTGAGTTGAATTTCATTATTTTGGCTCTTTTTCCAATGCTCCTACAAGTAAGCATATTTTATCAGTTTTCGAGAATACCTTTAAGCATTTTTGAGCTAAAGCTAAAGTAAAAGAGTGCAAATAAGTAGTCAAGATCCCTACTTATCAACTCCCCCAACCTTAAGTTTTTGCTTGTCCTCAAGCAAATAAGGTAATTCTTACCTCCACAAGAAAAGAGCTATTTCAGCTGGCCTAAGTTGCATCAAACACACATTAATTGTGACCAACAATTACCCACACACTCATGAATTATCAACAAGGCCATGTTTTGAATGTTAAAGCACAAATAGCTCTAATATGACACTTGAGCATCAAGAGTTGACTTTACTCATCAAGGAAGTTTGCACTTTCATGTAGGTCACTGTGGATCCCAAACTCCTCCTCCTATACTCTCCATAAGCTCATCTCACTCAAGAATATAGCACTCAATTCAATGATTCGTGAAAGGTTCGCTCATCACTCTCAAAAGAATATCACAAGTACGGCTCTAAGTACTATATGCTTGCCCCTCATGTAGATTACCACTAATGTAAGCTTACTCGGCTTGAAATTACGTAGGGCTTTTTCGGCATGTAATGAAGGCTTTTGGACTAAAGAGGGAAATGTTGGAATGGAACGGGTTCATCTTTCCTTTAGCACTCCATTTTCTCTTTTTGGCTCATACTTTGCCGATTCTTTGAGTCATTTTTTTCCTTAGGGGAACTAGAGAGACTTGACATCACTCTTTTTTGGTCATGATATTCATATTCTCCTTCTTTGTTTTCTCCATGCTTTGCACTTTTACTTTCTTTTGAATCCTTTCAACCCTTCAGATTATTCACTCTCTTTTTGTGTTTTTTTTCTTTTGTTCTTTTTTTTTTTTTCTTTGCCTTTCCTTTTATTCATTTCTTTTCTCTTCTTGTGCCTCGATACCACTTTCAAACTCCTCATCTCTCCCCCAACTTATATTTTTTCCATTTGTTTCTCATGAGTGCTAAGGAAAGCTCGGGTGCCAAGAGAGGGTCACTATAAAACGGGTAAAGGCTTGTAACATGGTTATCGATAGGGGTGTACGTGAGACGGTTTGGTACGGTTTTTTATTAAACCAAAACCAAACCAACTATGTCGGTTTACTAAATTTATAATCAAATCAAACCAACATAAACTCAGTTTTTTCGGTTTTGGTTGTTGTCGATTTTTTCGGTTTTCTCGATTTTTCGGTTTATTTTCGGTTTTCCTTTTTAATTATACTATGCTTGAAAAAAAGATCAAATAATCACCAATTGTCCGCATGATTACTATTCATTAAAATAATATATGAGGAATAGCAATTGTTCGTATGAATCATAATTCCAAGACCTTCCATAATAGAAAATGACAACAAACATGTGATAAACCAAAAGCTACAACCGAACTTGTAGTTCCACAAAAAATATTAAGTTAATTAAAGTTGGCCAAGACAAAAGTTAGAAATAAGCAGCAAGCAGCCAAGCACCATGAATAGGTTGACACTATTTTGTTTAACTGAAGTTCTAAACTAATCAATACTCAAAGGGTCACCTGGACATTCTGAAAAAAAAAACAGTTACATGTTAAACAATATAAAGATAGAATCAAATTCATTACGAATTAAATATATAAAATTACCTTCTTCAACTTGCTCAATTTTCTTAATTTCTTCTAGATAGTCTTGAAGCTTGCATTCCTTCTTAGAGAACCTTTAACATTAAGCAGTGATTTCATCACAAATGTAAGTGCAATATTGGATTGAAAGAACACAATTCGTAACATCAAATTTCAGGACCAACAATCTAAGATAACAATTATACCCAAATTTAAAGGGACAAAATAACATAATTGGTTTAATCAAATACTTTAGCTTATCAAATTGTGTTGGAGCAGTAAGACTAATATGTAATTACAAACTTGAACAGTGGCTCGGATTTGCAAAGAAGGAAGCTCGTCGTGAAGTGGATGGAAGGGTTTTCACTATTTGGAGTTTTTTGACTTTGGAGTTGGAAGATAGGAAAGATACAGAAGAATGAAGACAAGGAATAACCTATTTTATTGTCTTTTCTTATTGGGTTTTAGTTTGGGCTTCAAATTTAGGTTGTATAATTAGAATCTATTAAGTGGATAGTGAATTTACAAGCCTACAAATAAATAATATATCAAGACATTGAAAACTATAAAATAATTTAGAAAATTCTTACAAATTAGATTTTAATGATTATTTTTTATGTATAAATTTATATATATATTATGTCGGTTTGGTTTAGATTCGGTTTGACTTTTTTTTTGTTAATACCAAACCAAACCAAGAGTGATCGATTTTTTATTTTCCAACACTAAACCAACCAAACCAAACCACAAGTCGGTTTTTTTATTCGGTATGACTTGGTTCGTCGGTTCGGTTTGGCTTGACGGTTTGTCTTGTACACCCCTAGTACTTATCGAATGAAAAAAGCTTTAGGCTCGAAAGGGTTTATTAAGGATAACATCATTGGTGGGCCATGGAAGGTTTCCAAACGAGTCACGGAGATCCTATAATTACTTATCAAGCCAAACAAACTTAGAATTTCGCCTAGAAATACATTCGGGGAAAGTTCTAGACCATTAGCAGGGGTACTTAGACTTGTAACAAAATATCTCACCTCTCACACAACCGGATTGTTAAAGAGGATAGAGTCGAGGGCCCACAACAATCGTATTCAAGATTGAAGATCGCTAATGGTTCAACTAAACCACTTAATGATTGCCTAAGTCAACACAAGAGTCACAAGGTCACTAACTAGAGACATTTCTTTCCAAGAGCTTGTTTTTAACCATAAGCGTGTAGTTAAGTGTGTTGGTACCAAGTAAAGGATACTTGACCCTTTTTTTATTCATTAACACTATTGTTTCTACCTAAACATCAAAAACGGACTCAATCCCTTAAGAAGGTTGTCATACCATCCATCGTTGGGAAGAGCCACCCAGTTCACACAAAATTCACCTTTGGAAAGAACCGTGGCATTAAGTAAACCAAAGGCTTATTGCTCACATAAAAAGAAGCTACCGAATTAAAAAGAAGCTATTAATATAAATAAGAAGCTAGACTACTAAGAAAACAAAATAAAAAGCTATGAAATAGGCTACTGAAAGTAAGACAAATGAATATACAAACCGAAGGGAATAGAATATATATATACATCAAAAGAGAGGGAGGAATATATACATAATGAAAGAGAAAATAAAGATAAAATAAAAATAATATTAAAGTTATTACAGGCCAGTGTCTTCAAATCAAACCCACCAAAATAGACCACCCCCTGAATAAAAATAAGCATTGTCTTCAATTCTTAGCAAAATCAAAATAAAGGAGGGTAAAGAGTAAAGAAAACTCTCTATGTGGTCTTAGGGTGCATAGCAGCATCACCACCCTCGGGCTCCTCCAACTGGATCTCATCATCCTCTGCTCGGGGAACAACAAGGTTGGTGAGCATCTGAAGAACCTCCTCGGCAGTATGAGCAGCAAGGTCTGGCTCGTCAGACTGGCCAGCTGGTGCCTCTGCTGATGGTGCTGATGGTACTAATGGATCTATCTCCATCAGTAGGTCAAATGGTAAATCACCAGCTGCTGCAATCTTTGTCACCTCCTTTCTCAATCTCTCCACTGATTTCTTCGAGGCCTGGGATTTCCTCATCTTCTTCACTTGTTTGCCCAACTCCTCAATAGCCCCCCCCCATGTGCCACCATTGTATCCATAATGGTCTTCTGGTTGTCCATGATCTTCTTCAATGTTTTCTCCACTGACGGAGGAACTTATGGTGCTGCTGGTGTAGAAGACTGTGTTGTAACAATACTGGATATGTCAGGCATCTTTGAAGTAGCTGACTGCATCCAGATGTTGAGATTCCCCAATGTCTGGGAGACTCGCAGCGCAGTGAGTGGATATGTGGATGAGGCATGCACTGGTACTGATGTTAGTGATCTAGAAGATGAAGGTGGTGGCATGTCAGCTATCTCGGTGGAAGGACCGGCCGTTGTGGAAGGCATGTGAGTTGTAGATGGCTCAGCAGCAGAATCTGTAACTACCACCAATGGCTCATCAGACTGGCCAACGGTGGCAGTTGCCTTGCCCTTGAACTTTGGGTTTCCCGGACCTTGCAAAGAGTACCATGAGAAGGGTTTCTTGGCCCGCACTTTTGTATCAAAACTCCTCGGCTCGACCTTTGCATCCGTGAGATATTCTTTAAGGGTGTTGGGATATGGGTAGGAGCTTTCACCTTTCCGGACAACCACTAACATGTTGGCCGACATGATGGCACCCACATTGATTGGGTACCCCGCCATGATAGATGCCACCAAAACTGCTCTAGGAATCGGAAGATTGTTCTCATTCTTGCTTGGGTCAATACGGTTGCACACAAAAGTTTGCCACCCCTTTGCTTCAAAGTTGAGGGTGGCCCATGCAATGGAAACCCCTGCTGTGATCCACTATGGTGGTGGTCCTGAAGGAGCCAAAATCTTTGCTAACCAAGGGCGAGCTGCATCACCCATAGCAAGCTTCTCCAAGTACTGGCTTGCCTCTACCTCCTCGAATCCCAGGCAAGTGTTCAGAGTGCTTCGGTTGAATCTGACTTTCAAATTTCTCACTTTGGTACCTTTCTTGATGTGTGCCACATTGGCATAAAACTCCCGTACCAAGTGCTTTTTGGCATCCATAACACTCTGGGTGAACCGCATCCACCCCTTGCGCTCCCTGAACTTCTTAAGGATATTTGGATTGTATTTTCTAAATCCTTCAGCAAGAATTGTCACTCAAGTGTGAGCGATCTCTGGGCCACTACTCTCTAAACTTTGTGAAGGCAGTCAAACTCACAAACCTATCTTCCCATATTTCCTTCTTCTTCGACCTCTCTAGGCCGCCCACTCTAGTGTCACCTCCCCTACCATCATTAGGAACATTATCATCATCTACTGCAACTAGTGCAGAGGGAGTGTATGTAAAGGAGGGCTCTGAACCGTGGCTACCGACATCAGAACCCTCAGAAGAACTTGATGTCGTGGAGGGTTGGGACTGGGCCTCAGGTTGTACCTACACTAACTTTTATTTGTATACAAATCTTGACTATCCTACAAGAGGAAGTACATGTAAATACAAATAAAACTACATCTCTTTTTTTTATGCCTTCTTTTTTTCCATGGAGTACATGGCTGGACATTTGTTAGTACCAATATTTATTTACATTGGTATGTATCCTTTCAAATTTGACAAATGTTAGCCATTTTGTTTATTACCTTGGTTCTTCTTGTTAAAAAACTTATTGATATATATGAAGATTTGAGTAGTTTAATTGAAAAATCTAAAATATTAGACAGTGTTTTACTCTTGAAAACTTAAAAAATTGAAACAAAAACTTAAAAACTTGAATAGGAAATTTGCTACATGCCTAATATCACGGCCATATAAGAAAATATTAAAATATTGTTTTCAATTGAGAATCAATTAATAAATACAATAAAATAATAAAGTTTTTAAAAATTAATTGTAATGTTTTAGTAAAGATAGTAATTATCTTGTGTGTAAATAATCTTTATTAAAAAAAAGGTCAAATAGTAAGTACAAGAAACTACTGAAGCCTTTTAACGATTAATTATAATTATAATTTTATTTAACATGTGATGCATTTATGAAAGATAGATCAATATTTTGTGTTACAGTTTCGTTGTATGTACTCCATGTCAATGAATATATCATTTTAAAATATTACATAAATAATATTTAAAATTATGTCTTTGGGTTATATAATAAAATGTAGGTTTCTTGAAAATAATAAATATTGATCTCAATTAACTAACTCAATAAAGGAAGAAATCATTCTCTACAAAAACCCGCAAATGCTTTATTCTAATTTCTAAAGACTTCTGCGAGAATGTCTTATGAAATTTATTATTATTTCTGTAAATTAATACTAAAATCAAGCAGATAACGCATAAATAATATTGTCAAGGCTCTTTAAATATTTATCAAATAAAACTTATTAAAAATTAAATCTTTTCATCTCTTCTGATTTGAAATGAAGAGGTTGCCCCTATAGCTCAAGGAAAAATTAATAACTATAGTATAAAATTTATAAATAACTAATATTAAGATAATATTTTACAACAAATAACTAAAAATATAAAAAGACATAGGGAGTTGTTATTTGTTGTAATAAATGAAAAAGGAAAAAATTAATGAAACCTCATTTAGAATATACAATATTGTCTTCTACTATCTTATCATTATTGCTTTAAGTTCACATTTTTACCAAATTGACTCTAGATACTATACTATAATTGATTTTTCTGTTGTGTATTTTTTTTAGCGCCAATGCTCTCCCTTATTGAGACGCTCCTACCATTTCAATTCCTTTTCAATTAGAACAATTAACCTAAATAAGTGCCCATTAAGTGCTTAAACTAAAAATACTAGACGGTTGGATAATATATATGTAATTTATGTATAACACATGTATAATTTATGTATAATCAATAAAAATTGTCTACAAAAAAAAAGTAAACAATAAATCCAGTCAGTTATTTTTGTAAAAATCCCTTAAAATTAAACCTAAAGTTTCTTTGGGCTTACACTAAACCACCTCATAACTAGACCATCCAAATTGTACAATTGGGCCAAACAACATGCCTTAATTTATTAAGATATTTTTACCTTCTTATATTATATATGAAACTTTATTACCCTTCCTAATTAAGTTTTAACTTAATTACATGATTATATACACAGAATTTGCAGTAATTGTTTGAAAATTGATTCCTCTCTCTTCTTTCGACTGTTCTTCTTCTTCTTAAAACGGTAACCTTCAGTAGCACCCCGGTAGCGACACTTCGGCATCTGCTGCTTTGTCGTCGCCGCAGGTGCTGTTACTGGTAAGTCCACTTCTCTCTTTTCCAGCCTCTCTCTCTCCCTCTCCCTCTCCCACTATCTTTCTCTCTCCTCCTTCTTCTTTAATCCTTTTCTCCTTTTCTCTCTATCTCTCTTCTTTCTCTTTTTTTTTGTTCTCGCCGCCGGAGTCGGGACGTGCGTGTTCCAGGCGAGTTGGTGCAACTCCGGCGACCCTTGATTTCCAGCGACCCTTCTGGTTTTGCTTTTTTCGATGACCCCCGCTCCATCTTCTTCTTCCCCTCTCTCTCTTTCCCTTTCTCTCTCTCCCTCCCTTGTGTGTGTGGGGGTGTGTTTGTTTCCTTAGACAGGTGCAGCTTCTTCTCGGTGAGGATGGACTATTTCCCGGTGTGTTTAGATTGCCGGCAAATTTCGTAAATTTCGGCGACTTCCGAGTAGCTTTCCGGTGGGACACAACAGGACTTGCTAGTGCTCTTGAGCAGATCTAACACGCTTCAGGAAAACTTGCTCGAGGTTCTTTTGTTCTATATCTGGTACTCGTGGTATCAGTATTTTTATTGTATTTTTTCTGCTCGTGGGAGTTCGTACCTCCCGTTTTCCAGTTTTCCTTTGTTGTGTGAGTTAAATTGCTGAAATCTTACCTCGTACTAGTTTATTTACCATATTAGTGTGCCTGTTGTTGCAACTTGTATTCTTCTGGTTTGGTCTGTTGCCTTGTGTAATAGTGATTCCCCTTACTTTATCGTAGGTAGAGTGGTTGTGGTCTGGGATGGTCGAGTGAGGTCATGTCCTCGGGGGGAACGAGGGGTGGGGCGGGAGGTAGGGCAGGGTTTAGGGGGTGGGGAGGGAGGCAAGGGAGGTAAAGGGAACAAGGGTGTCTGTAGGTTGAGAATTGGGTCATGGAACATAGGTACATTGACGAGTAAATCTATAGAGTTGGTGAAGATCCTCCAGAAGAGGAGGGTCAATATAGCACGTGTCCAAGAAACAAGGTGGGTAGGGTCGAGGGCAAGGGACGTGGACGGGTATAAACTTTGGTACTCAGGAGTCGAGAAAGGTAAGAATGGAGTGGGCATCTTGGTGGATAGGGTACTTAGAGAGTCTGTGGTTGAGGTTAGACGAGTGAATGATAGATTGATGACTATTAAGTTGGTGGTTGGAGAGTGCACCCTAAACATCGTTAGCGCCTATGCGCCATATGTGGTCCTAGATGAGGAGGTTAAACGGCGCTTCTGGGAAGGGTTAGATGAGATTGTGCACCAGGTTTCGCCTGCTGAGAAGCTATTCATAGGAGGGGATTTCAATGGGCATATTGGGTCGACCGCAGGTGGTTATGGCGAGGTGCATGGAGG
>AWOL01S0253992.1:3631-21478 GCA_000715115.1 Nicotiana otophora | reverse complement strand
GTCTTGCGTCCTGCCATGTCCTGCGTCCTACCATGTCCTGCGTCCTGCCGTGGTCATGTCCTGCCACGTCCGACGTTGGGCCATGGCCACGTACGACCACGCCCTACCATGTCCCGTGACGTCCTCCGTCGTCCCATGGCCATGTCCTGCCACTTCTGATGCCGTGCCATGGCTACACCATGCCATGTCCTGCGTCCTGCAATGGCCACATCCTTTTAAGTCCGACGTCGGTCCATGGCCACGTACGACCACGCCTAGCCATGTCCTGCGTCCTGCCATGTCCGACGTCGTGCCATGGCCATGTTCTACCACATCCGACATCGTGCCATTGCCATGCCCTGCCATGTCCTACGTCCTGCCATGTCCTACGTCCTTCCAAGTCCTACGTCCTACCGTGGCCATGTCGTGTCATATCTTGCGTCATGCCATGGCCATGTCCTGTGACGTCTGACGCCGTGCCATGGCCACGCCCTGCCATGCCCTACGTCCTGCCATGTCCTGCGTCCTGCCATGTCCTGCGTCCTGCCATGGCCATGTCCTGCGTCGTTCCATGGCCATGTCCTACGATGTCCGACACCGTGCCATGGACACACAATGCCATGTCCTACGTCCTGCCATGTCATGCGTCGTGCCAAGGCCATGTCCAGCCACATCCAATGCCGTGCCATGGCCACGCCCTGCTGTGTCCTGCATCCTGCCATGTCCTGTGCTCGATACCTTTAGTGGATCGTATGCAAGAAATTCCTTAACGAAAAGAAATGTTTTTAAGGGACAAGATATTTATCCGCAAGGTAGAGACTATATTCTTGTGCGTAATAGTTACACATGTGTACAAGCTTTGTGCAATGGCTCGAGCAGTCTATGCGGGCACAGTTCATTTGACTATTTGACCCTTACAGTAAATTCTACCAATCGAGCTAAGATCATTGAATCATAAAATTTCCTTCCTTGCTAAAGTTGTTATACGAGGGTGATGCCCCCCAGTGTTCGGGGCCAATCAAAGAGAAGCCTCGAATACTTTTGTGGTCTTCGATACCTGTTCATAACCGGCCTTCAATTTTAAGTTAGCACTATTTACTTGTTGCCTCACTAAAACCCTTGCCGGAAAACCCATTTGGGACAGAACCGGTTCAAGGGGAAAAAAGTGCAACGCGTGCTTTCAGGCCTAAAGGTTGTATTATTCTTTGATGATTCCCTGCATGTATTAGTTCGGAATGTAAATAAATAAAAGGAAATGAATGGGATCATACCTTAGAAATAGTATCGCTTCAAGTAAGCTTCTAGTTGTTCGGTAGTTGCTCACTGTTTATCGTCCCGAGTTTGTACGATCCTTTACCGGTGATCTCGATAATTTGGTAAGGGCCTTCCCAGTTCATCCCCAACTTCCCTTCATTCGAGTTTCAGGTGTTTAGTATAACATTCGTTATTACCAAGTCCACGACATTGAAGTGTCCAAGGTTGGTCCTTCAATTGTAATATCTCTCGATCCGCTGCTTTTGGGCGGCCAACCGGACAAGGGCTGCTTCGCACCTTTCATCCAATAAATCTAGGCTCGTGTTCATAGCCTCGACGTTTGATTCCTTGGTTACATATCGGAACCCGAGACTTGGCTCTCCGACTTTGATCGGTATTAGAGCTTCGACGCCGTACACTAGTGATAACGGGGTGGCCCCGGTACTGGACTTAGAGGTCGTTCGGTATGCCCATAACACTTCGGGCAGGATTTCCTTCCATCTTTCTTTGGCGTCAGTTAACCTCTTTCTGAGGTTTTGGAGTATGGTTGTTGTTGGTCAATTCTGCTTACCCATTCCCACTAGGGTGGTAGGGTGTTGATAGGATCCTTTTGATCTTATGATCTTCAAGAAATTTGCTTGCCTTGTTGTCGATGAATTGTTTCCCGTTGTCGCACACGATCTCGGCCGGCATTCTGAATCGGCATTGATATGATCCCAAATGAAGTCGATTACTTCTTTCTCCCTCACCTTTTCATATGCCTGGGCTTTCAACCACTTAGAAAAATAGCTAGTCATAAAAAATATAAATTGAGCCTTATCGGGTGCCCCTGGAAGGGGTCCAACACTATCCATTCCCCACTTCATGAACGACCATGGTGACAAAACCGGATGCAGCAGCTCCACAGGCTGATGAATCATCGGAGCGTGCCTTTGACATTCATCATATTTTTGTATCAACTCTTTTGCGTCCTTTTCCATATCGATCCAGTAATAATCGGCTCTAATTATCTTTTGAACCAATGATTCGGCGCCTGAATGATTTCCACAGGTTCGTAGATTTTCCTCAAAACGTATTCAGTATCCCCTGGCCCTAAACATATTGCAAGTGGACCATCGAATGCTCTTCTAAACAGGGTTCCGTCTTTGGACAGGCTGAACTGTGCTGCCTTTGTACGCAGGGCCCTCGATTCTTTTAGATCCAAGGGAAGTTTCCCGGTCTTCAGATATTCCACATATTTATTTCTCCAGTCCCAAGTTAGGTTTGTTGAGTTGATCTCGGCATGGCCTTCTTCTACCATCGATTTCATAAGTTATACGACTGCCCTCGAGGTTAACTCGTCGTCTTCGACCGATGACCCCAAGTTAAAGAGGGCGGCCTCGCTGTTTTGATCCCTAGGTACGTGTTGTAAAGTCCATTCTTTGAACTGAGGCATGTTACCTGTAACTTGTCTAGGTACCTTTGCATTCGTTCTTCTCTGACCTCGAACGTTCCATTAACTTGGTTTACCACAAGGAGGGAGTCGCACTTGGCTTCGATCACCTCTACCCCCAAACCTTTGGCAAGTTCAAGGTCTGCAATCATGGCCTCATATTCGGCCTTGTTGTTAGTCAATTTCACAGTCCTAATAGATTGTCTAACTACATTGCCTGTTGGTGGCTTCAATATGATACCAAGTCCGGACCCTTTTGTGTTCGAGGCACCATCCGTAAAGAGGGTCCAGATTACTGAGGAGGTTCCTAAGTTAATTAATAACTCTTTTTCGGCCTCGGGTATTAGGGCCGGAGTAAAGTCGGCCACAAAGTCTGCCAAAATGTGAGACTTAATGGCAGTTAGGGTTCGATATTCAATATCATACCCACTGATTTTCACGGCCCATTTGGCCAACCGGCCCGAGAGCTCGGGTTTATGCATAACATTCCTTAACGGGTAAGTGGTCACGACACATATCCGGTGACACTGGAAGTTTTGTTTTAGCTTTCTAGAGGCGCTTAGCAAAGCGAGCACCAGCTTTTATAGGTGCGGGTACCTAGTTTAGGCCTCACCTAGGGTCCTGCTAACATAGTAAATAGAAATTGTGTACCTTGTTCTTCCCGGACCAGGACTCCACTTACCGTTATTTCCAATACTTCCAAGTTCAAGTATAGTTATTCGTCTATCTTTGGCGTGTGAAGCAGGGGTTGAGTCGACAGATGCCGCTTGAGTTCCTCCAAAGCCCGTTGGTATTCCGGGGTCCATGAGAAGTTATTCTTATTCTTCAATAGCGTGAAGAACCGGTGGCTCTTGTCGGACGACCTCGAGATGATTCGTCCCAGGGCAGCTATGCGCCCGTTTAATCTTTGTACGGCCTTCACGTTGTTCACAACCGTGATATCTTCTATGGCTTTGATATTTTCGGGGTTGATCTCGATTCCCCGGTTAGATACCATAAATTCGAGAAATTTACCTGACCCAACTCCAAACGTACACTTCTCCAGGTTCATCTTCATATTATATTTCTTCAATATGCTGAAGGTTTCTTGTAAATGATTTAAATGGTCCTCTGCTAATAGGGACTTTACCAGCATATCCTCACTATAAACTTCCATTGATTTTCCTATTTGCTCTTTGAACATCCGATTTACTAGGAGTTGGTAAGTGGCAGCAGTGTTTTTTAACCCGAATGGCATCACGTTATAGCAGTAGGTTCCGTATTTAGTGATGAATGAGGTTTTTTCCTGGTCACTCGGGTCCATCCATATTTAGTTGTACCCGGTTTAGGCATCGAGAAAATTGAGGATCTCATGACCGGCAGTGGCATCAATCATGTGATCGATATTGGGAAAAGGGAAAGAGTACTTGGGACATGCCTTACTCATATCCTTATAGTCTACACACATTCTTAATTTATTCCCTTTTTTAGGGACTACCACTACGTTCACTAACCAATCTGGGTATTTAACCTCCCGAATGGAACCTTTTTTAAGGAGTTTAGATACCCCGTCCTTGATGAAAGCATGTTTGATCTCGGACTGGGGTCTCCTTTTCTGCTTCACCGGATGGGACTTCGGGTTCAGGCTTATCTTATGAGTGGTTATTTCCGTCGGGATCCATTTCTTGTCAAGGTAGGACCAAGCGAAACAATCTATGTTAGCCATAAGAAATTGAATGAGTTTTTTCCTGAGCTCGGGATTTAACCACGTGCCCAGGTATACCTTTTGATCAGGCAATGTTTCACTCAATACGACTTGTTCTAGCTCCTCGACCATCGATTTAATGGCGTTGGCATCATCGGGGGCTATAAAAGATCTGGGGACCCCGTAATTATCATCCTCATCTACCCCTCGTTCCTCTGATTTTGTCGAGGCTGGTATCAGTGATTGCTATTTGGTCCCGTTTTTGACCATCTTATTCGGATATAGCTCAGTTGATATTGCGGATGCCGGTATGACTTCATCGACCGCGAACATTTTCTCGGCGGTTGGTTGTTCCACATAGACTATTTTGACTCCTATGGGTATTGGGCTTTTCAGCACTTGGTGCAATGTCGAGGGCACTGCTCTCATATTGTGAATCCATGGTCTCTCGAACAAAGCGTTGTACCTCATGTCTCCTTCAATTACGTAAAACATAGCTTCCTGGATGGTTCTGGCGGTGTTCACCAGTAATGTTATCTCACCCTTAGTGGTTTCACATGCCATGTTGAATCCGTTTAGAACTCAGACCGCAGGCACGATTTGGTCTTGTAGACCGAGCTTCTCCACAACTCTTGATCGGATGATGTTGACCGAGCTACCTGGATCAATTAACACATGCTTAACTCAAACTTTATTTACGAGTACAAATATTACCAGTGCATAATTGTGGTATGTATGATCCCTTCCGCATCCTCATCATTGAAAGACAAGGTCATTTTTGGTATGTAATCTCGAGTCCGTTTTTCCCTCGTGATGGATACTTTGGTGCGATTCATAATCGGCCCCTAAGGGACATTGACCCCACCGATGATCATGTTAATGACGCGTTGAGGTTCCTCTTTTTTGTTCTGTTTGTTAAAATCCCTATTCCTGAAATGATGCTTTGCTCGGTCGCTCAAGAATTCTCGAAGATGCCCGTTATTGAATAGTCAAGCTACTTCCTCTCTCAATTGCCGGCAATCCTCTATTTTGTGGCTGTGAGTGCCGTGATATTTACACATCTGGTTAGTATCCCTTTCGGTTGGGTCGGAGTGTAGAGGTCGAGGCCATTTTGTATCTCTTATGCGTTCGATAGCTAATACAATGGCGGAAGCATCGACGTTAAAGTTGTATTCTGATAACCTCGATGCCTCTTTAGGCCCGATGGTCCTGTCGAAGCCATTCTTGCTCATGAGTCCCCGGTTTCTCTAACCTCTATCACTTCTTCTTTCATTTCTCATAGAGTTCCTCTCGGACCCAATGCTTCTTCAGTCTCCATTATATGGCTGATATCGATCCTTGTTTGGTCTTGGTTCACGATCGATATCACTCTTGACTCTATCGATGGTTCTGACAGGATAAACGGACCCGAAAGGGGCCCCGAGTTAGTCATATTCCACTATGATTTTTGATTGATACCGTTTATGCACGTCGGCCCAAGTAGCAGCCGCATATTATATCAGGTTTTGTTTTAACTGTTGTGAAGCCATTGAGCTTCGAACATTGAGCCTTTGGGTGAAAGCTTAAACGGCCCAATCATCAGTAACCGATGGTAGGTCCATTCGTTCCATTTGTAATCGGGACACGAACTCTCTGAGCATCTCGTTATCCTTCTATTTTACTTTAAAAAGGTCTGATTTCTTGGTCTCGACCTTAATGGCACCGGCGTGCGCTTTCACGAAAGAATCTGTAAGCATAGCAAATGAGTCAATAAAATTAGGAGGTAAGTTGTGATACCATATCATATCCCCTTTTGATAGGGTCTCTACAAACTTCTTCAACAATACAGACTCGATCTCATTGTCCTCCAAGTCATTACCTTTGATGGCAGATGTGTAAGAGGTCACATGCTCATTCGGGTAGGTCGTTCCGTTATATTGGCAATCTCGGGCATGCGAGATTTCTTAGGGATCAGCTTTAGATCTGCTCTTGGAGGAAAAGGTTTTTGTACCAACTTCTTGGAATCCAGGCCTTTCAATATTGGCGGTGCTCCTAGGATTTGGTCTACACTGGAATTGTAGGTTTCCGCCTTTTTGTCATTAGCTTCGATTTTCTTCTCCCCCGACTCTATCCGTTTGGTCAGCTCTTCAAGCATCTTTATGATCTCGGGGTTAGCTACCAATACATTTTCATTTGACCTTCCCGTGAGCGGTTCATCACTGTGGGTGACTTCCTGGAGTGGATCAGGTTCAACTCTACTCGGTTCACGTCTTTGGTTCTGTAACTGAGCTATCACCAACTGTTGTGCCTGCAGCATTTCGAACATCACCCGTAAACTGATCCCGTCTCCTCCAATGTTTTGTGTATTATGAGTTGCCGACCGGGATCCACCACTAACGCTATTCTCGGGGTCAGTAGGCAAGTTTGCGTCGATAGGCACATATGAATTAGCGTCAATTGGGTACGCGACTGGAATTTTGACGGGTCAACGAGAGGTAGCTCTTCACTGGGCGCTATGTTGTTATTTTCACCGTGATAACTGGACTCGTTGTCAATATGTAAGGGTGCTGATTGAGAGTTCGACATTTTGAGTTTTAACCTGAAATTAGAGACACTTCAAAGAACATGTGTAGAGTAGTGTGTGTCATGGAGATTTGTATCAAATAACCACTATTATCCTTAGCCCCACGATAGGCGCCAAACTGTTTACCCTCGAAATCGGATAACAATTGAATTTGTAAGTGGTTTTAAGGATACGTGATCTAACTTGATACAAAATGATAAATCAGATTGCAATTGAAATAAGTAATGGAAAAGTAAATACTAAACACACAAGTTGAACAGTCTTAGCCTTGGAAGGTTATCCACCCTCCAGCCATAAGTGCTTTGATTGATATCAAAATAGAACAATAAGAGAATAATAAGAACTTAAAGAGAATAATAATATATTGCTTTGGGTTGCGTGTTATAATGTGTCTAATGAATAATCAGACCCCCTTTTACATAATAGATGAGTCCTTCTTTAGGTATAATTCTATAAAAAGGTGAAAGATCTTTTGATTCGCTGATTGCTAGTTCCTTATTGATTTGTGTCGATATTCCCGCCGTAATATCCGATCGGTCACGGATATTTCGGTTTTCTATTGGTTATGCTAACAATGTTTCTTCGAGCTCGATCGGTACTAAGGTCGATTTCGAGATTACTGACTTAATGTTCTTGAAGACAGGCGTTCTGGCCCCGGGTTCTAGCTAGGCGGGATTCAGGGTCGATCTTCAATCTTTGATTGTCATATTCCGAGCCTAACCTGCCATGGAATAGGTGAGCTCGATTCCGACCGCGTACACTTATAATATAAAGTCATCATGATTTTATTATGTACCTAACATAACTTATACTTTAGTCTGTCGTTTGTTACGTTTTGCCTCAGCTTTCTACCTTTATTAAAGTATATCCTTATGGTAGCTTCTTTACTTGAGTTCTTTTTGCCTTTAATCTTAATTGTTTAAATGTCTATACAAACAAAAGCAAACACGTTCTTTTAGTAACATATATCCCTGGGTATCTTTTCGTGTAGCTCACAAAAGCATGAATATGTGTCATAACTATACTTTACTTTCTTGTCAAACTGATAATTTTTTAATGTAATTTTTTTTGTATATTCACTTTGTTCTATCTTTATATGTTGTTTATAAGATGATAAATATATCTTCAAACTATAAATTTACCAAATATTTTATGCCAAACAATCATCAATGGACTAGGGAAAAGAAAACAATCGCATACAATTTGCCCCATCCGACTTCTTAATAGAACCCTTGAGTATTTGATGCTTTCCTTAAAAGTGTATTTATTAATTATTAGCGATAAAAGAGCCATCACGCAGCATTGGAAGTGTGCATTTCTAGGGAGTTTTATAGCTTTACCCATAAAAATCAAACAAATTACCCTTGCATACCAATTTATTTATGAGCAATTTCCAAAAACTACTATTGTTTAGTGGCTATTAACTTCCTATAGCTACCATATACTTAATTACTTCTTATAGCTACATTTTCGGTTGTTATGGTAATGTATTTGTCACGACCCAAAACTAACTGTCGTGATGACGCCTATCGTGGAACTAGGCAACCGAATTACTCAACTATTTCAACATAACCAAAAGCTTTGAAAAATTACGGAAGCAATTAATAATTTAAGGAAAACCTTTGGAAAAACAGAAATAAATACGCAACCCAATATAATCTCTCCCAAAACCCGGGTGTCACTGAGTACATGAGCATCTACAACGGAAGATAGTCTAATACAATGTCTAGGAGTAAAAACTGAAATACAAGTAAAGATAACGAAAGAGGGTCAAGGTCTGTGAACGTCATGCAGCTACCTCGATAGTCTCCCGAGATCCTGACTCCACACTCAGCAGCTGCCGTGACCGTTAGCACCTGCATCTGCACACAAGGTGCAGGGTGTAGCGTGAATACAACCAACTCAATAAGTAACAAATCCAAACTTTGGACTGAAAGTAGTGACGAACTCAACCGACACAGTTTAATATAGAAAATAACAATGCAGAAAAGAAGACATGCTTTCAAGTTCGATAGATATCTCAAAAGAATAAAATGGATCAATTCTGAATGATATGAAGAATATAACTCCTCTACTTCTACATGCCAATACACATACTGTATGTGACACACCATGTTGATAACCTCATGTGCTCACACTCTCAAATGCTCAATCACTCAGTACTGTATATGACCCATACGGCCCAGGGAAGATCCATCCCGGAATATACACATCACTGACTATCAGTCACCCAGTACTGAGTAGGGACAATCCCGCCCGTTGAGAAGATCCATCTCCAGGTATATAATGCTTCGGACAAGATCCATGTCCAGGAAAAATCCATCCCTCAAAATAATCAATCGCGCTCACTAGGGGTGTGTATAGACTGCAGACTCTAGAGGGGCACCTTTAGCCCAAGCACTATCATAAATCAGTATAACCGATACGGCATGCAGCCCGATCCCATAAATGCCACTTATAATCAGGCCATCAGCCTCACTTAGTCATCAATCTCTCCAGTCTCTCTCTCACGGTCTCACAGTGTCATGATACTAGCCCGCAAATAACGATATGATGTATCAATAAATAACAACAGAGACTGAAATATAATATGAAATGAATGAATATGACTGAGTACCAAATATCAATGAAATTGGTAAGACAACAGCAAGAAATGACCACTGTGGGCCCCAACAGTTCCGGCATAAAGCCTAAACATGATATCTAGCATGAGTGATAACTCAATTACTTTATCACATGATGAAAACACGAATATCAACAAGATAGAACCACTAGACAGTGCCATGGAATCGACCAGGTCACTATTATCACGGTGCACGCCCGTTACTTGGCATGTGCATCACCTCAATACCAATCACATAACATATAAGTTCGGGGTTTCAAACCCTTAGAACCAAGTTTAGAAGTATTACTTACCTTAATTCGAGCAAATCCCTACTCTAATACGCCTTTGCTTCGCAAATCGGCCTCCAAATGACCCGAATCTAGCCACAAAAAGTACAATACAATCAATAGGGGCTAAAGAAATTAATTCTAGAAGAAATTACTAAGTTATAACTCAAAATCCGAAATTGGTTCAAAACCGCCCCCGGTCCCACGTCTCGGAATCCAACAAAACTCACAAAATCCGAAAGCCCGTCCACTCACGAGTCTAATCATACGAAATTCATCAAAATCCAACACCAATTGGTCATTTAAATCACCAAAATTAACTCTCCAAATCCCTAGCCTCAAACCCCAAATTACACCTTAAAAACATACCAAATAGGTGAACAATTAGTGGGAAAACATAATTATTGAAGAAATATGAACACAATGAACTTACCTCAAGAGTCCCCTTGAAAATCCTCTCAAACACCTCCAAAATTCGAGCGCAAAACGCTAGAAAATGAAGAAAATCGCGAACCCTTATTTTTATATGTTCTGCCCAGTCAAACCGCACCTGCGGTCCCAAAATTCGCTTTTGCGGTGAAATATCTGCACCTGCGGAAGTCACTTAACTCACCTGGGATCACACCTGCGCTCCAGGTCTCATAGCTGTGGAGGCGCTTCTGCGACCCATGATCTGCTTCTGTGGAAACAACCTACACCCCTCAACTCCTTCACACTCCGCTTATGCGCCCTCTTCACCGCATTTGCGGCCTCGCGGGTATGGAAAGGACCTCGCACCTGTGATCTCTGCCAAATTTCTTCCCGGCCCGCTTCTGAGGCTCCATTCCCGCTTCTGCGGGCTCGCACCTGCGATGCCCACTCCGCAGGTGTGATTACACTAGCAGCTCTTCCACTTCAAACCTTGATCCGTTAACCACCTGAATTCAACCCAAGGCCCCCAGGACCTCAACCAAATATACCCACAAGTCTTAAAACATCATACAAACTTAGTCGAGCCTTTAAATCACCTCAAACAACATCAAAAACATGAATTGCATCCCAATTCAAGCCTAATTAACTTTGAAATTTAAAAATTCTACAAACGACGCCGAAACTTATCACATTACGTCCGATTAAACTCAAACTTTGCACACAAGTCACAAAATGACACCACGAACCTACTCCCACTTCCGAAAATCCAATCTGACCCTGATATCAACAATTCAACCCCGGTCAAACTTTCTAAAATTTCAACTTTCGCCATTTCAAGCGTAATTCTACTACGAACCACCAAATCATAATCCGGACATGCTCCTAAGTCCAAAATCGCCTAACAGAGCTAACAGAACCATCAAAATTCAAATCCGAGGCCGTTTACACATAAATCAACATCCGGTCAACTTTTCCAACTTAAGCTTTCAATTATAAGACTAAGTGTCTGAATTCACTCTGAAATCTCTCCGGGCCCGAACCAACTAATCCGGTAAGTCATATAACAACTGTAGAGCACAACAGGAGCAGAACATAGGGGAACGGGGATACAACTCTCGAAACGACCAGCCGGGTCGTTACAGTATTCGATGTTTTCAATCTATTGTATTCATAAATACAGTAGGGAAACTCAACTAAAAAACAAGAAAACACAGTTGTACGTTTATGTATTCAGGTGCATTCGTGCTATGTATTTACGAGTACAGTAATGGAAATCGACGTAAAAATAGGTCCCTCCAACTGTTTAAAAATGAAAAGTGAATCAATAAATGTGATACACTCATAATATAACTCAACAAACACCATTAAAACACGCAACATTAGCAATCCAATTTATGAGAAGATTCTGCAAATGCCAAACACAAAAGAACAGAGCCAGCTTCAGAGTTTTACTCCTTTTTTCCCTTGGTATCGTTCGATAATTTTTTCCACTGATATTGTTCGAGATTCTGCTTAAAAGTGATACATGTAACCTCAGAAATAGATGGCAAGTTTAACCGTCCTATTTCGTCATTCTGGCAAGAATATTGAAAATTGCTATGTCGATTATTCGATTGATGGGATACTGATAAAAGAGTATGCGTCGTATAATGATTTGGTTGCTTTAATTTCGAAGCAACTTGACATAGATTTGAGCTCAAAGTCAATTAAAATTGAATACAAAGTGGAATGAAATTGCACGCCTAATATTTTGTTGTATTCAAATGGTTGTATTAACTGCATATTTTATGTTGATAATACATGTTGCTATAGCTGTATTTCATTGGTTTAATTCAATGGTTTCATTTTGTATAGATAAACTTCACTATATTTCATTGTATTTCACATATAAATGTATTAATCTATTCACCTACTGCCTGCCTTTTGTATAGTAACACTGGTGCATGTATTTTGTTGTATCAAATGGCTGTTTTTAATGCATATTATATATTGATAATACATGTTGCTACAGCTGTATTTCATTGGTTATATTCAATGGTTTTATTTTTGTATTGACAGTATTTTAGTGTATTTCACTATATTGCACAAATATATGTATCACTTTAATATTCTATTAGATAAATAGCGTTTGTATTTAGTGTATTTTAAATAATTTTTTCTTGTATACATGTATAGTGTAATTAATACATTTAGTCATTGACAGATACACGACTTGTACCAATGTCCACAACTTATATTTCTCTATTTAATATAGGTTGTACCATCGACTGAACACTTGCACATGGTGAATGATGAAGGAAGGCATTACACCGTTTGCCTCCTAGAAAACAATTGCAGTTGTGGACGATTCCAAGTTGATGAATTATCATGCCCACATACTTGGGCTGTCTTGAAAAGTAAGTTTCTAATGCTAGAAGATTATTGCGCGAACTATGTGTAACGACTCGGTCGGTCGTTTTGAGAGTAATAGTCCCAATCCCCTATTAACTGCTTTCCTCAAATATTTTTCTGCTATTGTGACTTGCCGGGATGATTGGTTTTGAGTTTCGGAGTGTTTTGGGATACTTAGTCCCTAAATGAGAGCTTAAGCCTTAGGATTTAGACCGTAGTCGGAACTTTGTGAAGGAAACTCCGAAATAGAATTATGTCCATTTTGTTAGCTCCGTTAGGTGATTTTGGATTTAGCAGCGTGTCCGGATTGTGTTTTGGAGGTCCGTAGCTCATTTAGGCTTGAAATGGCAAAAGTCGAATTATTGGAATTTTGGGCCGGTAGTGGAATTTTTGATATCGGGGTTGTTTTCTGATTCCAGAAGTTGGAGTAGGTCCATAATGTTGATTATGACTTGTGCGCAAAATTTGAGGTCAATCGGACGTGATTTGATAGGTTTCGGCATCGGTTGTAGAATTTTGAAGTTTTAAGTTTTTTAAGTTTGAATTGGAGGGTGATTCATGATTTTAGCGTTGTTTAATGGGATTTGAGAGCTCGACTAAGTTCGTATGGTATTTTAGGATTGGTTGGTATGTTTGGTCGAGGTCCCGGGGGCCTCGAGTGTGTTTCGGATGCTCAACGAGTCATCTTTGGACTTAGAGAAGTGGCAGATTTCTGGTGTTTTATTGCAGAAAAATCCTTCATCGCATTCGCGAGAGGTGCCTCGCGATCGCGTAGAGCATCTGGGAAAGGCAGTAAAGTTGTTCTTCGCATTCGTGATGTTGTTCCCCTGTTCGCGAAGGTGTGGGACCTTAAGCCTACGCGTTCGCGATATGGTCCTCATGTTCACGTAGAGGAATGGGGCAGAGGAAGCTTCGGGCATTAAGCCTACGCATTTGCGAAGAGGTTCCCACGTTCGCGAAGGGTCCGTCAGTGGAAGGTACGCGTTCGCGAGAGTCCCCTCGCGTTTGCGAAGGAGGAATTTTGGGCCAGTGGAAGATTGTTCATCGCGTTCGCGATCGTTATGTCGCGTTCGCGAAGAAGAACGCACCTGGGCATAATTTACGGTTCAAAAACTAGGGTTGAGTTCATAACACAAACATTTAATTGAGAGCTCGGTAGAAGGCGAAATTTTGAGAGATTTTCGGAGGAAATTTTTGGGTAATGATTCCTAACTCCTTTATGGTTATATTCCACTAATCTATGGTTGATTTCATCATTTGATTTCGGATTTGGGGTGAGAAATTGAGAAAGATTCTTGGGCCAAATTTTGGGGTTTTGATCGAGATTTTGGTATCGGATTTGAGAAATTTTGGTACGAGTAAACTCGTGAGTGAATGGGTGTTCGTATTTTGCGACTTTTACCCAATTCCAAGACGTTGGCCCGGGGTGACATTTTGGGCGTTTTTCCTAATTTCGCGCTTTAGCTTCGAATTAATTAGCTAAATTAGTTACTCATAGTTATATTTACATTATGCAATTTATTTGAATAGATTCGGGCCATTTGGAGTCGGATACTCGTGGCAAGAACGTGTTTTTGAGGTGATTTGAGCAGTTCGAGGTAAGTGGCTTGCCTAACCTTGTGTTGTGGACTTCCCCCTTAGGATATCTTGATATTATTTGGTGTGTGGGCACCGTGTATGTGAGATAACGAGTACGTACACGGGCTATTATTACAAAAATCCTGTTTAACCTTTTTAAAACATAAATTGCTTCTCTTATTAAGTTGTACTAATATGTTAAATTGTGTAGTTTAGACTAGAAAAGCATGTTTACGTGTTTTAACTGCCTAATTGACATTCTGTGCGTCATGTTTAGCTAAGTCCTTTTTTTCCTTATCTGTGTCCAGTATAAACTATATAACTCGATGTCATACCTGTCATTTCATCTTGCGTTGCATATTTACTTTGGGACTACGGACGTATTCCGGGAGATCCCCCTATACTGCATATTTACTTTGGGACTACGGACGTATTCCGGGAGATCCCCTAGCACTGGATATTTACTTTGGGACTACGGACGTATTCCGGAAGATCCTCCTGTACTGCATATTTATTTTGGGACTACGGAAGTATTCCTGGAGATCCCCCTGTACTGCATATTTACTTTGGCACTACGGACGTATTCCGGGAGATCCCCATGTACTGTATATTCATTTGAAACTGCGGGACGGTATCCCGAGAGATTTCCCACTGTGTTTACCTTGTTTTGAGCTGAGGGCTCCACTAACTGTTACATTTTCGAGAATTTCTTTAACTGTGTTACCGTAAATTCTACTTATATCTTTTACTATTTAATTTATTATATTTACTCCGGTAGGTCCTTTACCTGACCTCGTCACTACTCGACCGAGGTTAGACTTGGCACTTACTGGGGGTCATTGTGGTGTACTCATGCCCTTCCTTGCACATGTTTTCGTGTGCAGATCCAGGTGCGAGCTATCAGCCTCGGGGTTAGTACGTGCTGCTGATTTTAGGAGACTTCAAGGTACTACTGCTTGCGTCCGAATATCTTCGGAGTCCCCTTCTACTCCCTCACCTAGAGACTTTCTTTATTATCTTCAGACTTTGGTATAGAGCTACATAGATTATAGCAGCTTGTGACTTAGTGATATTCCGGGTCTTGGAATATTATTTTATATATGTCGAGTGGTACTACTCTTTGCTATTTATAATATGTTGTTCATCTTTAAAATGTTGTGTTTCTTTATAGTTTTCACAATATTAGGCTTACCTAGTCGTAAAGACTAGGTGCCATCACGACACCTTACGGAGGGATAATTTGGGTCGTGACATGTTGGTATCATAGCACTAGGTTCATAGGAGTCGCGAGTCACAAGCCGGCTTATTAGAGTCTCGCGGATCGGTGCAGAGACATCCGTACTTATCTTCGGGAGGCTATGTAACTGTTAAGAACAATCATATTTCTTTGATTTCCATGTCGCGCGAGTTATTGACACCAAAAATAAATTCTAAGATTCTATTCTATTCTTTCTCATAGATAGTGAGGACCCGCAATGGGAGGACCAACGATCAGGCACCTGAGCTCCCTGGCAGAGCCACCAGATTCCGGGGTCAGGGTAGAGGACGACCACGCGGTGCAGCCCGAGCACCTACGAGAGCTGCGTCAGAGGAGCCCCCAGCAGCTCTAGCTGTAGGGCCAGCACCGGAGATCCCTATNTGCATATTTACTTTGGGACTACGGACGTATTCCGGGAGATCCCCCTATACTGCATATTTACTTTGGGACTACGGACGTATTCCGGGAGATCCCCTAGCACTGGATATTTACTTTGGGACTACGGACGTATTCCGGAAGATCCTCCTGTACTGCATATTTATTTTGGGACTACGGAAGTATTCCTGGAGATCCCCCTGTACTGCATATTTACTTTGGCACTACGGACGTATTCCGGGAGATCCCCATGTACTGTATATTCATTTGAAACTGCGGGACGGTATCCCGAGAGATTTCCCACTGTGTTTACCTTGTTTTGAGCTGAGGGCTCCACTAACTGTTACATTTTCGAGAATTTCTTTAACTGTGTTACCGTAAATTCTACTTATATCTTTTACTATTTAATTTATTATATTTACTCCGGTAGGTCCTTTACCTGACCTCGTCACTACTCGACCGAGGTTAGACTTGGCACTTACTGGGGGTCATTGTGGTGTACTCATGCCCTTCCTTGCACATGTTTTCGTGTGCAGATCCAGGTGCGAGCTATCAGCCTCGGGGTTAGTACGTGCTGCTGATTTTAGGAGACTTCAAGGTACTACTGCTTGCGTCCGAATATCTTCGGAGTCCCCTTCTACTCCCTCACCTAGAGACTTTCTTTATTATCTTCAGACTTTGGTATAGAGCTACATAGATTATAGCAGCTTGTGACTTAGTGATATTCCGGGTCTTGGAATATTATTTTATATATGTCGAGTGGTACTACTCTTTGCTATTTATAATATGTTGTTCATCTTTAAAATGTTGTGTTTCTTTATAGTTTTCACAATATTAGGCTTACCTAGTCGTAAAGACTAGGTGCCATCACGACACCTTACGGAGGGATAATTTGGGTCGTGACATGTTGGTATCATAGCACTAGGTTCATAGGAGTCGCGAGTCACAAGCCGGCTTATTAGAGTCTCGCGGATCGGTGCAGAGACATCCGTACTTATCTTCGGGAGGCTATGTAACTGTTAAGAACAATCATATTTCTTTGATTTCCATGTCGCGCGAGTTATTGACACCAAAAATAAATTCTAAGATTCTATTCTATTCTTTCTCATAGATAGTGAGGACCCGCAATGGGAGGACCAACGATCAGGCACCTGAGCTCCCTGGCAGAGCCACCAGATTCCGGGGTCAGGGTAGAGGACGACCACGCGGTGCAGCCCGAGCACCTACGAGAGCTGCGTCAGAGGAGCCCCCAGCAGCTCTAGCTGTAGGGCCAGCACCGGAGATCCCTATTTCTACCCCTGCCCTCTAGGAGACTTTTGCTCAGTTCTTGAGCATGTTCAGCACTTTGGCTCAGGCTGGACTATTTCCGATAGCTCCTGCTACATCTCAGGACGGGGGAGGGGCACAGCCTCCCGCAGCCCGCACCCTTGAGCAGAGGGTCCAGGTTGATCAGGCCCCAGAGTATATTCCTATGCCCCCAGTGGCTCCGATTCAGCATGCGATCAGGGTAGCTGCTTCTGAGGCAGAGCAGCTCAAACTTGAGAGGTACACAAAATACCACCCACCTACTTTCAGCAGACTAGCTTCAGATGATGCTCTAGGCTTTCTTGAGGAGTGTCATCGTATTCTCCGAACTATGGGCATTGTGGAGACGAGTGGGGTTTCTTTCACCGCTTTCCAGCTGAGGGGAGAAGCATATCAGTGGTGGCATGCCTATGAGCTGAGTAGTCCGGACGAGGCAGCCTCACTCACTTGGACTCAGTTTTCAGAGATGTTCTTGCGTGAGTATGTTCCTCAGAGCCTCAGGGATGCTTGGCGCGTAGAGTTTGAGCAGTTACGTCAGGGTTCTATGACTGTGTCGTAGTATGCAGTCTGTTTCAGTGGGTTAGCTCGCCATGCACCGGCTCTGGTTGCTACAGTCAGAGAGAGGGTTCGTCACTTCATTGAGGGACTTCACCCCAGTATTCGGACCAGTATGGCCAGGGAGTTAGAGATGGACATCACTTATCAGCAGGCAGTGAGCATTGCCA
>AWOL01S0253952.1:0-10868 GCA_000715115.1 Nicotiana otophora | reverse complement strand
ACAAGATTTAAAAATTCATACTTGAAATAAGAAATTGGAAGATTATGTAACTTACAGATTTACCCCATTGATGATCACCTTGGGGCGTAGGATCTGACTGGAAGATTATGTAGGATCTGACAGGTTCATTGATGATCACCTTGGCGCGTAGGCACACCATTTAAGGAGACTTTATGTGAANTTCGTGTCGCTCGACCCTCGGCAGTGTACACATTATTATGGATTGGGCCGAACGACCTCGGTGGAATCGTGCGTTATATCGCTAGTAGTCTGAATATTCACGAGCTAATCTCTCTACTGATGCCCGGCATTTTATATGGTATTCCTGATTAATTTGATAATGACATCTGGCATTCGTCTGAGCCGTTAAGGTAGAATACAAGATTTAAAAATTCATACTTGAAATAAGAAATTGGAAGATTATGTAACTTACAGATTTACTCCATTGATGATCACCTTGGGGCGTAGGATCTGACTGGAAGATTATGTAGGATCTGACAGGTTCATTGATGATCACCTTGGCGCGTAGGCACACCATTTAAGGAGACTTTATGTGAACTGCATTCCAGGATACGCATCACAGTCCACTGAGTTTTCATTGTACTATTTATTCTATTCTTTCTTATTACATTCGGGACAGATGTTGTATTATTACTATATTCCTTAGAAAATTCTCATGCACTTATGACGCCGGGTTTTGGAAGTTCCTTCAGGTTATTCATTATTGTGGTTCGTGTAAATATTTTTATTTACTCTGTAAATTCTATTTTATATTGTTCAATTAAGGAAAATTATGATTTCAAAATACTAAAATGAGTAATTATATTGATAAATCACTGTTAGCTTGCATGACGGCGGTGTTAGGCGCCATCACGGCCTATAATAGATTTTGGGTCGTGACAAGAAGGATCCCAACTTATGGTGCGAGTACCATGGGATGAACGGTCACCGGACAGGGGACTGCCGACACCTCCGAGAAGAGGTGGTAACAATATTGAATAATGGTCACCTCAGGGAATTATTGAGCGACCGAGCTAAGAACAATTATGGTCGTAACAGAGACAACAAGGAACTTTCGAAAGCAGGAAAAGAACCCCCACGCCAAATGATCAATATGATCAATGCGAGCATGACGACCCAGGGAGAGATCTTGCTACTCACAGACGCTGAAGGGGTAATGGAAACAACTCTCTTCAAAATAGTAGATGTTGATATGGGATACAACATCATCCTGGGAAGGCCATGGTTACACGAGATAAAAGTTGTACCTTCGACATACCACCAATTTCTTAAGTTTCCAATTCCCGAAGGAATCAAGCAGATAAGAGGTGATCAACCGGTAGCGAGGGAGATGAATGCAATCTCAATTTCTAGTAGAAAAGGGAAGGAACGAATGGCATAGCAATTACAGGAACCGGCACCTACTCCCGAGCTAGAAGGAGTTAGCCCAGAAGCAGAGTCATCAGAACAATATCAGGTGCCAAGATATTTCCAAGTTCCAGAAGAGATGGATGCAAGAAGTCCACGGCTGAGGAACTAGAGCAAGTTGCACTATTCGAGGAATTCCTAGAGAGAAAATTCTATTTGGGGAGAGGACTGCATCCCAAGCTCGGGTTTGGTTTTGTCGAATTCCTTAAATTTAATGCTGATTGTTTTGCATGGTGGAACGAGGATATGACAGATATCCCGACAGAAATAGATATGCACAAGCTGAGTTTGGATTCCAACATACTTCCGGTAAGGAAGAAAAAACGCCATAGTTTTGAGACCACGAATAAAATCATCAAATAAGAGGTAACCCGCTTATTAAAATCGGTTCGAGAGGTAAGATATCCGGACTGGCTAGCCAATGTAGTAGTAGTTCCTAAGAAGAACAATACATTTTGCATGTGTGTAGACTATAAAGACCTTAATAAGGTGTGCCTGAAAGACTCATACCCACTTCCAAATATCGGTCAAATGATTGATGCCACGGCCGGGCATGAGTTGAAGAATTTCCTCGATGCTTATTTCGGGTACAACCTAATCAAGTTGAACCCAGAAGATCAGGAAAAAGCTTCGTTCATAACGCATTTTGGTACATATTGTTACAATGTAATGCCCTTCGGGTTGAAAAACGCTGGAGCCACTTATCATAAATAAGATGTTCAAAAAGAAAATAGGAAAGACTATGGAGGTTTATATAGACGATATGCTCGTTCAGTATTAGAATGCAGGTGACCATCTTAAACATTTGCAAGAAACATTCGACATCCTGAGGAAGCATAACATGAAACTTAATCCCGAGAAGTGCGCGTTCGAGGTCAGTTCTGGTAAGTTTCTGGGATTTTTGGTCTCACAAATGGAAATTGAGGTAAACCCCAATATAATCAAGGCCATAGAAGATATCCCGGATCAATTATCAAATGTAAAGGAAGTCCAATGGCTCACAGGAAGATTAGCAGCTTTGAGCAAGTTCATTTGCCGGTCATCAAAAAACTGTCATCGCTTCTTCACACTGCTCAATAAGAAGAAGAATTTCGAATGGACACCGGAGTGCTAGCAGGCTCTGAGGGATCTGAAGAAGTACTTATCGAGCCCTCCATTGCTCTCAAAACCAAAAGAAGGTAAAATAGTACTACTCTACCTCGCGGTTTCAGAAGTTACGGTAAGTGCGGTTTTAGTCCGGGAGGACGAAAGTACGTAATTTCCCATTTATTACATTAACGGGAGCAGAAACTCGCTACCCATATTTGGAAAAACATGACTTAGCTCTCGTAGTCACCGCTCGAAAGCTGAGGCCCTACTTCAAATGTCACCTGATAGCTGTGGTGACTACTTTTACTTTGCAGAACATCCTCCATAAACCCGAGCTCTCGGGCATATTGGCCAAATGGGCCATCGAAATAAGTGAGTTCGACATAGAATATAAACCAAGGACTGCAATTAAGTCGCAAGTCATGGCTGACTTCGTGGCCGATTTCAGTCCAGGCCTACTGCCCTGGCAACCAAGGAGGCAGTAATGGTGTCGGAATCGACATCGGGAGTCTGGACCTTATTTATGGATGGAGCTTCTAACGTAAAGGGTTCTGGACTCGGAATAGTCTTAATCATGCCTTCAGGGGAAACCCTAAGGCAAGCCATCAAAACGATCCCTTTAACTAACAATGAAGTAAAGTATGAATCTTTGATTGCAGGGCTTAAATTGGCCCGGGGACTTGATTCCGGGGTTATCGAAATTAAATGTGGCTCACAACTGGTGGTAAATCATATCTACAGGATCTTTGATACCAAAGAAGAATGTATGCAACAATACGTGGTAAAGGTCCAGGCTCTTTTGGTGCGATTTTAGGAGTGGTAAATCACTCACATCCCGAGGGAGGATAATGCCTAAGCCGATGCATTAGCAAACTTAGGATCATCGATAGAAATAAAGGAATCGGAATCCAGGACGGTAGTACAACTGATGAGCTCGGTCTTGGATACGGATGGTTACTATGAGGTAAATTCGACTAGTCTGGTATGGGACTATAGAAATGAAATAATCAACTATCTCGAGCATAGGTTGTTGTCTGAAGATCCCAAGCATCACGGGCATTACATGCCAAAGCTGCACGATATAGATTCAAGAGAGGCCAATTGTATAGAAAATCCTTCAAAGGCATGTTGGCCCCATGCTTAGGGGCGTCAGAAGCTAATTATGTCATGAGAGCAGTCCACAAAGGGATATGCGGCAATCACTCGGGCACAGATTCTTTGGTGCTAAAGTTGATACGAACAGGATATTACTGGCCTCGCATGGAACAAGACACCAAAGACTTGGTATGAAAATGTGATAAGGGCCAACGCTACGCACCACTAGTACATCAACTGGCAGAACCCTTACATTCCGTTCTGTTCCCATGGTCATTCATGAAATGGGGGATAGACATCGTCGGACCACTGCCACCGGCTCCTAAAAAGGTAAGGTTTCTTTTAATTTTGACTAACTATTTGACTAACTATTTTTCAATCAAAAGATCGGAGAACACAAAGTGGTCGATTTCCTATGGGAAAATATAATTTACAGATTCGGAATACCAAAAGAAATAGCATGCGACAATGGGTCACAGTTTATCGGTGCAAAAGTTACAAAGTTCCTCGAATATTTGAAGATAAAGAGGATCACATATTCCTCTTATCATCCGAGCGCAAACGGTCAAGCGGAGTCAACAAACAAAGTAATTATTCAAAACCTCATGAAAAGGTTGGAAGCGGCAAAAGGCAAATGGCCTGAACAACTGCCCGGTGTTCTATGGGCCTACCGAACAACGGCCAAATCAAGTACAGGCAAAAATCCTTTTTCCCTTGTGTACGGTGTTGAAACCCTAATCCCGGTAGAAGTAGGTGAACCTAATTTGAGATATTTTCAGGCAGATGAAGAGTCGAACAACAAGGCAATTTTAATCAACTTAGAACTGCTCGAGGAACGCAGGGACTTGGTGCATGTAAGAATGGTAGCTCAAAAGCAGAGAATGGAGCGATATTATAATCGAAGAGCCAACTTCCGTTATTTCAAAGTAGGAGACTTGATTTTGAGGAAAGTAACCCAAAATACCCGATAGCTCAACGCGGGGAAGCTAGGTCCAACGTGGGAAGGTCCCTACCAGATTTCAACTGTCACTAGGAAACGTTCATACGAGTTGGAGAACCAGAATTGAGACAATATGCGTAGCAACTGGAATGTGGCGCACCTCAAAAGATAATATTGCTGATGAACATTATTCAAGCGGAAAGTATGTGTTGCACTCTTTTTCCCTTCATTAAGTTTTTGTCCCAATTGGGTTTTTTTGGCAAGGTTTTATCGAGGCAGCAACAGAAAGCATACTACGAAGACAGCGGTAATAAGACCTTTGATAGCAAGGCAAACAAACAAGCTTCCACTCGGGGACGGTTAGATAATCTTTTGTTTCGACAGCAAATTCCCACTGGGAAGTTAAGTTTGCTACCGTTCACGAGCACAAACCACTAGAGGGTTGTTAGATATTTCTTCGCTCGATATCATAAATTCCTTAGGGGAAGTAAATTTGTGTTACCAAGTTGAGGATTATCGAGCAATTCATTAGTGGAATCTTCGAAGATACAAGACTTCCAGTTAGGAGTGGGCATAATACCGACCGAACCGAAAAATCAGCCAAACCAAAAATTTTGATTTATTCGGTTTCGATTTATTCGATGGGTTTGCGGTCTATTATTTTAAAATTTTCGGTGTTCGGTTCAGTGATCGATTTTAATGGTTCGGTTTTCGGTTAAACCGAAGAACCAATAAAGAAACTAAGTGTCAAAATAGTCAATGTATTTATACATTAGCCTTGGAACAAAATCACATTATAAGATTGTTATTTCCACCATCACTAATATAGTTTATTAGCTAATAGTACATGTTAGATATTCTTTGTAGCAATATGTGTACTGTGTATAGGAAATAGACAAAATCAAACAGTTTTTCATCTGCATTGTTGAACGTTTGAATTTCATCATCCAGGATGTACGAAAGCAAAAACATATTTGCTATGTGTTCCAACATAATTGATGACCGCGAGAGCTTATTGGAATGGTTCTCTTAATAAAATATTAAGAGATAATGAGTTGGTTCTAGAGTAAATGAACACCCAATGCTTCTCCTATAGTGCTTCCACTGCCACTGTTGCTGCTTCTGTTTTGTCTTAGCTCAGTAAAGGATTATCATAAAGTGGAATTATATGAATTTGAACCGAAAATCGAACAGATTGAACCGAACCGAACATGAAACAACCGAACCGAATCGAAGTTATTATGGTTCGGTTTTGGTTATTAAAATCACAAACCAAAAACCGAATTAACTGAACCGAAATTCTACAAAATTGAATCGAACCGGCCAATATCCACCCCTACTTCCAGTGTTCTAACTTGCGCTCTTCACATTTGAACACTGGGGGGGTGATATAAGGATACGGCAACAATGACTACCACGTCAACCAGGGAATGAAAATCCGGAGCATCATCAGGACTGGGGACTGCGTAGCCAGCCTAGTAGAAATAAGTTGTACGAGATAGCTACAAGTAATGGTAATCTCTTTTCTGCATAGCAAAATGCTTGTGTATTTTTTTGAAAATAGAAGGAATAAACTGAAATCCTTTTGCTTTTTATCTTGTTTCTTATTTGAACGATGAGCTAACTTTGTCATTTGAAAGTTAAACAAGTACTTTAAATGTTAGTGCCGTAATGAACAGGAGATGTCCTCTTCAAGAGCACCATAAACATAAGAGGGCCTTTTTTTATAAAAACCCTCACGTTAAAGGGTTGGTTTCGCAAGAATCTATGTACGGAATCTAAAATGCCATCAGGGAAGAATACACACAAAGTTGCATATGAAAAGGACACAAAAAGTAAACTTGCGCAAATACTTATAGAAACCCTCACGTAAAAGGGATAAGGCTCGGAACCAAAATGCTTCGAGGAGAATGCATTCGAGACTACACATAGTAAAGCGTGGACAGAAAAACATGCGCAGAATTCTTGAGCAAGTGCAAAGGTTAAAGACTTGCATGGATACTCAAACAGAAGTAAGACTCAAACGATACTTGAGCAAAACATATGTCTTTATTTACAAGAATGTGCCAAAACGGTAAAAATACAAAATGGGAAAAAGAAAAGCTAAACTACAACGCCTCAGGTACCAGGAGGAAGAGAGGTGTCCACATTCCCGGGAGATGTAGGTGGGTCCACCGATGGCTCGACATTTTCCCCAGTTTGGTCTTCAACATCATCGCCTTCCAATCCCTCTTCAGCTCCTGAAAATTTGGAACCGGAACCAGAAGAACCAGGAGCATCAGACTGTGTCAGGACTCCATTTTTAGCAGCCAACTCAAGCTCTCGGGCCTTAACAAATTCGGCATCAAAATCAATGATATCAGCTTTGGCCTTTTCCAAGGATTTTCTCTTCATGTTGTACATGGCATAAGTTTTTTCAACAACGAGGGAAGTCGATCAGCGCTTAAGTTCTTCTTTGAGTTATGAAACCTCGGCAGAAAGGCTTTCCCCGGCAGACCTAGCAAACTTGAGGCTGATGTCAAGGTCACGAACAGTTGAACTAAAGAGCCTATTACGCTCGATAGTTTTCATGTGCTTCTCTTCTAGTTGGGCGTGTTTTGCCTTCACAACAGCAAGCTCTTAGATTTTGGAGTTCAAGGTTGCTTCTAAGTTGGTTACTTTTTCCGCTGTAGTAGCCTTGCGCTCGGTTGCAGCAAGAATGACGTCCTGGACTTCAGCCTATTTGGCCTTGGCTTCATCAAATCTAACCCTCAGTGGCCCAATTTCTTAGCTAAGGGTTACCACTTCTTGCTCGCTTTGCTGCAAACAAGCCTCCAAAACAACGGCCTCAGTAGCTTTGGTTTCCAGTTCTGAGAGGCGGAGAATAGTTTGGTCTCGTTCCGCCAAAAGCTGATTTCATTCAGAAGTAAGTTCTTCCTTTTCATGAATCAACCTTTGAAGGCCCTCAGAAGCAAGAAAATTGGCCTATAAAACAAGAAGAAGTAAAATTAGAATACATTTATACAAAAGTAGAAGAAGTAATGAAGGAAGAAAAGGACGTACTGCTGCGGCGTTGTGTATGGCATTGTTCAACAAGCACTCTCCCGAGAGTGCCTGAATATTTTCCCAGTCTTTTTCTGAAGCCAAAGGCTTCAGATAATAAGTAAGCTCCACCAGACGGGATAGCAAGTTGCATCCGGTAGAGACCGGAAGAGTAACATTCCTCCTCCTTTATGGATCTTCAGAAGGGCTAGCATATATTTGCCCCAAATTCCCATGAACTAGAGACTGTGGAAGAGGAACACATTCTTCATAGTCAGGTGCATCCGATGGATGTGATGTAGCAACTGCTGGTGGAATAGTGGATGAAGATGGAAGGGATGTAGCAGTTCTAGTGTTGGTGAATGTGGAGATGAAGCTGATAGAGTTAAAGAATGAGAAGCAGCTGCATCAAATGCAGTGCTAGCTGTTGGATTCTCACCAACCAAAGACTACAAGGACCCGGTACTCAACCCCACAGCACCGGTTACAGCAATTGGGGCCCGAAAATGGGTGTTGACATTTTCCACCAAATCAGATTCTCCCCAAAGTGCCGAGACATCATATTTAGTTGGTGTAACTATCCCAACAGGTCGAGCATCTTGTTAAGACGATAAGGATCGTTGCCTTCTATGAAGAGAAGCTCCCGCATCACTAGCTTTTTCGTCATCATCAACCATCATAGTGTCTATGATAGGCCCGGAAGGAGGACCAGTCGTCATCGCCACCGAGATGACTCGGGGGCATTAGTCTTTTCCCTCTTATTCTTTTCCCCAGTCATGGAGGAACATCTTCTATTTGTTTGCTTATCCTCCGGTCGGGGACTCCGCAAAGAATTGTTTGCACCCGAAATAGGATCAGAGATACTTGTTCGAGTAAGTGCTTCCTGAAGCAGCATCGCTTCATTAGCAGGATCAGCCAAAATTTCCTCCTCGGGGACAGCAACAGAGCCCGCAGGTAAACCTAATTTCATGAACAAGTCAAAAGGGTTCGACCAAGTGCTTAATATACAAACAATAGAAGCAAGCTAAATTACAATTACCATTATTTTTGGCCTTCCACCGGTATTTAAGGGCCAATTCTTTCCACAAATGAGTTTCGGGCGTTGTGACGTCAAGATCTTCTGAACCCACCGGTCCAAACCTTCCACCACCGGTGAGATCCATCGAGTTGCTGAAACATGCGAAGGGTGAAGAGTTGATATGACCACAAAGGAATATCTAGTAAAACGAAATACAAAACAAAGAACTTACGAGTGCAGTTCCAAGCGGCCGAAAAGGATGAAGCCGTAGTCAGAATGATGTCATTGGTGGCAACTACAACGAACTGTTCCATCCACCCACGGTCATTGTCATCATCCATGCTAAACAGCAAAGCATGGTGGCCACGCTTGTAGAGGTTTATCATTCCCCCACGGAAGATTTTGGGGGAATAAAGATTCATCATATAAGCTAAGGTTAGCTCCTCTCCAGTTTCCTGGCACAAGCGTCGAAGATAGGCGACCGTCCTCCACACTAAAGGACTTACCTGTGCCAAACACAAATGGTAGCGAAGGCAAAACTCTGCAATCACAGAATCTGGCTCTCCATTCAAAGAAACCGTACCCAAAGTAAAGGGATACGTATAAAAGTATGTAATACCTTCCTTGGGAAGGGTCACTCGCAGCGATAGATCACGAGCGATGATATCCAACTCATGGCAGCGACAGTCTTCCTTCACAGCAGGAATACTTGAAGGACGAATGGAAGAAGGTTACTTACTAATAGCCCATGTACGAGTTTTAGCAGTAGGGAATTTATCTTCAAGGTCCTTATTGGTACTGAGTTTTCTTGGGATGATGGAACCCACCGTTGGAGGAATAGAGCCCTCGATTTTATTCTTGCTCTTTGTAGAACCAGCACACTTAGAGGAAGAAGCCATCAAAAAAGAAGAATGAAAAGGTTTTGTGTTTGAAGAGAACTAGAGAAAGAATGGAAAACAAAGATTCAAATCAGGAGCTCGAGAAATTATTAAATGCGAAGGAAAAGAATGTGGCGTATAAGTAAAATTTTGGCAGCTAATTTCATGGCCATGATTACCTCGATAATCGGAAAACGTTGTGTTGAATCATAGGATGACGCGTGTTTGGGGCATTAAATGCGGAGAGACGTGCGTCTAATCAACTGTGAGGAACCTTCAGAGGGAGTTATAGTAATTCCCGCCAAAAAGGTATTTCTACCAACTTTCCGGTAACACAAAGTTATGTCACCGGAAACAGGGAGACTATCTCTATAGAGTGAAATATGATATGACATGTGATTGTCTAAAGGAAGGACACATGTATCACGACCCAAAATCCCACCACGGGCGTCGTGATGGCACCTAGTCTCTAAGACTAGGTAAGCCGATTTCAATTACATTTTGAAGCTATTTTATTATTATTTATTTATAGAAACTAACAGCGAAACAAAAGTGAATATACAACCTCCCAAGACTGGTAGTACTGAGTCATGAACTCTAACTGAATACATAGAATGATCACGAGGACCAAATATATAATAATGTTTGATTAAAAATTAACAGTACAATAAAATGAACAGACTCCAAGGGACTGCGACGACCAAGCAGCTCTACCTTGAATCCTTGCGATCACATTCTAACTTTGTCTGGGTCTGATGCCTCCAATACCTAAGTCTGCAAAAAAATATATAGAAGTGTAGTATGAGTACACCACGGTCGGCACCCAGTAAGTATCAAGACTAACCTCAGTGGAGTAGAGACGAGGTACAGTCAAGATACTCACTAGTCTAATAACTTGTGCAATATAGTATACAAAATAATATAACAACAAAATCAACCATTGATATAACAGCAATGCTACAAGAACATCATAATTATTGCACAAACGAATAAAGAACACAAGTACAACCAATTAATCAAGTCCTTCAAATATAAATTTTTTCGCCTATATGTTTTTCAAATAATAATCTTCAGGATATAATACTTTCCAATAAATATATTTTCAAGTAAAAGTCACCATGTGACACCTCATTTCACAATCATAAAAATTACGGGTCTCAGCCCACTTTCATATTTTTTACGGCACCTTGTGCCCATATTTCTATCACCATCACACGGACAACTCACGTGTCAATAATAAAATTATTATATTTTCCCCGGCACCTCATGCCCATATTATTTTCATAACAATACGGACAACTCACGTACCAAAATATCAATGTATATAAGATCCGCGGGATCAATTTATTTTCAATAAAGTAAGGTTAAAATCTTTAAATCAAGTAAGAAATCAACAAAG
>AWOL01S0253931.1:0-11349 GCA_000715115.1 Nicotiana otophora | reverse complement strand
CGCTATCACGGTCCCGAATGTGAAAATTTTGGGTCGTGAGAGACTCACTTCCTTTTTATATAAGCAACTAGTGAATTTGTTCACGCTTCGCAAGATCATAATTTGTTCGTATATGTTTTTTGGTATTTGAATATTACAAGTATGTATTAATCGTCAAGTAAAATTTTATATTTTAATTGATTTTAATATTATCATATAATTTTATATTTTCTCTAATTTTACATCATTGGGGTTTTATTGCCTTCCAGAAATAATTGATCCTTTTTTCGATAACATGGTGAAGCTATACCTTTTTTCGCCTTCTACCTTATCTTTTTTTCTTTTAACTCTATAATTTGCAAAAGCCATCAACGGGATCAATTAGCATGTTCAATCTTATTTCTTACCTTCTTTCCTCTTCTCATTCGTATTTGTACTTGCTTGGTGATATCTCTAAAGTAAAATTAGTAAATTACCCTTATCCAAGTATTCCATAATTTGAGAAAATAACATATGCTAAAAAGCTTCAAAAGAACTACTTAATTCAAGCAAGAATCTCCTATCCTGCACTAACAACCCATATTCTCGTGAATTGAAATGGACTGTTGGACTCCACACTCTCGTATATGAATTCTCAATTTGCTCCTCGTATTCTTCTGCAATATAAAAGTTTGTCCCTTCTATCATGCACTAATAAGTAATAACGCCAACAATAAAAGAAGGATTATAAGGCAATCTCTATAGTAGTATTTATTAACCTTCGTTAGTTGATTGCAACACCCTAAATACAAATATTAGCAGTTCTTCATAGTACGAAAAGATAAGTTAAAAGAATAGAAAATAAGAATTAAAATAAACAATTAATCTTTTCAACTGAGTATGCATTCCACCTGATATGTCTAAGAAATATTCTTAACTATTAAAATATTCCGGAAGGACCAAGATGAGGTTGAAGAGTACATACGTTTCAAAGTTCAAACTTTATTTAATTTTCTCTTGCCTTTTTGTAATATCAGCTTCACTCCAATTTAGTGAGGGCGTTTGGTGTAGATATTTGTTGAAAATATCCCAAGGCTTTTCAGCATAATCACTGTAGTAACTTTCCATTTATTAGGCATGACCGTTTTTAATTAAATGTTGCAACGTTTCCGCTATTTCTGGAAGAACACGATTGTTCAGAATAAATAGCAATCATAATTGAAAGAGTTAATACCCTAAAATCTCTCTAAACTATTATGTTTTTGTCAGTTTCCTGCTTAAACTATCTGGTGTCCCCAAAATCTCGCAAAACTATATTTTCCTTCATATTGAAACACTCCCGTTATATGTTTGGCAAACCATGTGTAGTAACTTGCTATTCCGCGCGTCATGACTGAAAAATCTATCAAAAGGTCCCCACCTAACAGCATGTAACGACTAAATGCTAATTAAACCTTTCTTCCTCATTTATTCACTTTCTTCCTCTTTTTTCAACTCCTTTCTTCTTCATTTCTCCATCTGGTTCCATATGAAATTCTCCCTCTCTTGTTATTACTGGATCTATTTTTTATCTTTCTCATTTTATTCGTCTTTCATTTATTACCCGAATTTATTTGAAAGAAGAAACACTCATTCAACAACTCTCAAAAAAGATCTAATTTTTTTGGTAAAATTGACTTGAAATTACCCAGCAAATTTATACAATAATTTTGCAACAAAGAAGTTAGTTTTTAAAGTAGTACCTGTGCATAGCTATATTCTTCAAAGCAACTCGAAATTTTACCAATAATCTTTACTCAGTTAGAACTCCAACGAACTCTAAATTTTTCAGCAAACCCTAATTTTTAATCCACAATCTTGAACAAAAACAAAATAAGACTACGCAATCGAGGGTTATTTGGGAGGAGGGGGGATGGAATCAAGGTTACACCGAAACTTAATGGAGCAAATCGCTATTGAGAGGTGTAGTATCCATCATCGGAAGAGAGGAGAGAAAAGGGGAATTGACGGAATTTTTTTTATCCTACCTCTTTTTTTTTGTTTCTAACTAGGTGAATATTTATCCCTCTAATAATACTTGATTACTATTTAAAATAACTAATTAAGTCAATTTTTAGATTAAGCTAATTAACCCCACATGTGGATTGCCACGTGGCAAATATTTTTGATAATTTGGAATGTGTAACGCACACTATTATAAGTATAACGAGAGTGTTTTAATATGAAGGAGAATATAGTTTAGGGTTTTTTGGGAACACCAGATAGTTTAAGCATGAAACTGACAAAAACATGATAGTTTAGGAGGGTTTTAGGGTATTAACTCTAATTGAAAACATAAATGGGAAAAATAGAACAAAAGCTAAAAAACAGGAAAAAAAATAAAATAAATAGCAATCCTCATCTATTGGAGGTGCCACATCAACTCTACTATTCCCTCAATTATATATATAGAGAGAGATAGATTTCTTTGACCAAGGTTATTAGACAGCTCTCTCAATCCAAGCTAATTAATAGAAAAATATGGTATATGACTTGTTACAAACGATTAACCAACACTAATAGAGTAAAAATTGTCTTTATATATGACTAAAATCCTAAATATAATCCGACTTTAGAAAGCACACGCAGCCAAATCGTTCGATTGTTCCTTGTTTCTTGAGTAAGGCCCAAATATATATCAGCAGAGACTAGCGAAGCAATTACGGGTGAAAATATCACGGGCTAGCAAGTTTTCGGACTGATAATTAAAAAATAGTCAGTGTTTATAAAGTCATTAAAAAATAGTCACTATTTTACTGAAACACGAAAAGTTCCAGCATCATATGCTAGATTATGGAGCTCCTGCGTATAAACTTCCAGCATATTATGTTAGAACTTCAGCACACGGAAAGTTCCAACATAATATGCTGGATTATGGAGCTCCTACTTCCAGTATATTATGTTGGAACTCCATCATATTATGAAATTCCAGCACAATATGCTGGAAGCTCATACGTAAAACATTCGAACTCCAGCATATTATGCTGGAATATTTTCATATTTTTAAGAGTGTTTTTATTCACCCCAAGAGCAAGGTGGGGAGTTCTTGGAGGGAAGGATGTCGAGGGTCATTTGGAAACAGCCTCTCTACCCCAGGGTAGGGGTAAGGTCTGCGTACACACTACCCTTCCCAGACCCCACTAGTGGGATTATACTGGGTTGTTGTTGTTGTTGTTGTTGTTGTTGTTGTTGTTGTTGTTGTTTTAAGAGTGTTTTTATTCAGATTTTATCTTTACATAACAAAATGACTAAATTTCGATTACTTTTGAAATTGTGGCTATTTTTCAATTACCAATTGTAAATCTAGCTATTTCTGATTTGTTTTTTCTCCAATCAAGGAGAGAATTGGACTTATTAAGCAGTGACACTAATAGAGAAGCCCATTTTATCAAAGAAAATAGAAGCCCAACATGAAGTTTTTCATTTTAGATTTTCTGTGTCAGATTTTGCTATTGAACTTAGGAAGGAAATACTGCCTTTCATTCCAAAGACAAACTAATCTTAAGGAAGATGACTTAATGATGACTCTTCTTAATAGTCTAGTTGTTAACAGCTGCATTGCTGTTTAGCTTGTATTGTTCATATCCAGAAATCAAGAACTTGTCTTGTGGTTTGGGGGAGTTGGCCTCTTTTACATTGCCCTTTCAGTTATTTGATTAAGGGAACCTTTGTATAATGGAACCTGTTCTTACACAAATGCTTAAGAACTTCAAAGTTGTGATTTTGGATTTATTTTTTTATTTTTTGGGAATGATGGTGGTGTGTGAACCAGCTTGCGCACATCTCGACTACTTGTTATCTTCCACCGGCACATGTTTCAGGTAACTTTATCTATCAAAGACTTAGGCCGATAGAAATAAACCACATCGTATTTTTTACCTCCCGGCTTTTTACCTTGGTGAAAATATTTGACGAAATGATGTCTCTAGCCTTGTTTTCAGGTCCACCACTGTATAACCTATGGACAACTGTTATAGACTTGAATGAGAAAACACAAGCAATTATATAAGGGGACCCCAGAGAACAAGAATCCTATGTACATTTAAAAGCAAGTTTCTCAGGTCTTTTATTGACTCGAGGAGATACAAAAGGACATTTTTATAACTAAGGAGCTTGTGTCATTGTACTAGCATATAGCCACCATTAATGTACTCAAAGCTGAATGAAACATAAAGGTACAAAAATCATCCAACTAGTCAAAAGATTGCCTACACCAGAAGCATTCAATATACACCGAAGGAAAGTAGTAACCTTTCTGAAAAATGTGCATGATGTGCAGCTAATGTAACAAGAATCTTTAATAACCACCCTTAAACAGAACACCCAGATCTCCGTGGAGGCACTCGAACATGATGCTGAGCTGTTACAGTTGAACTTCCCATCTCATCCGTCGTTGCAAAAGGATCCGTTAGGATTCAGAAGTAAATGTTTTGCTTCATCTCATCTATATATGTTGTTGACTTGCCATGCAACGACTATTTATCTGGTATACAGATTTGCATAATACTGACATGCATTATGCTGTTTCAAGCTACCAAAGCATATAAACATTAGGACTAGAAGGAAATCTTGGTGCCTTTCAGACGCGATCGTGAACGTTGACCCCTTGTTCTTGCTTCCAGTAGCTTGGCCTTCAAAGTATTCTCCTTTAAATCTGGTGGCAATTTAGTAGATGACTCAGATACGTTCTCATGCGAGGGAAGCTTCTCAGTCCATTGCCTGACCGGACTAGCCCGAGCCCTCCTCACTGAGGTTCCATAAGAAGCTAACTCATAATCATTTTCAGGTGGCACGTTTCCACCTTCTGACAACAAATAGTGACTTCTAATTAATTCATCAATCATATAATTTGAGTTGACTCCAGGTGTTCCATCAGCTTTATTCTTTTTCCCAGAACTATTACTTTCTTCTGTTACTTCACAGATTTCGAACTTCTTCGAAGTGCTAATTTCAACTTGGTTCTTTTCACTAGTTTCTCCCGGATCCTGATTGTCAAGATGGTTCCTGCTTTCACTTGGTAATGAAGCTCGAGCCATCTGTTCTTCAAACTTCACTTGCAAATTAGACACGCTGCTACCTTTTGACCTTTCGTGTAACGCAGGTTTCCTCAAAATGTAATTTGGTCTCATTGTTTCTTCAGCAGCACTTGGTTTTTGCAACTCAAAACAGTGCGAATCACTGCTAACAGAATCCTCGTCGTCACCCTCATCTTGTGGAGCACTGCCAGGAACATTAAGAGGGATGGAAACCCGAGAACCTCTTCGGTCAGTGGGATCTCCTAAGCTAGCATTATTCCTAATACCAGTTTGTTTAGTTTGAAGAAAGGTCTCTATTTCAGACCTGAATTTTTCTATGATTGAGCTGTTATCACCTTGACCATATTCAGGTTCTATTTTTATCTGCATCCGTTCATCAAGCCATGCTTCAGAAATGTGCAGAATTAGTTGATCTCCGTTAGTCCTTTCACTCCAATCCTTGTCGGATTTCTGTCTTACAGAATGAAGCTCTTCTTCATAATTTCTTATTCCCCAAGCAAACTCATCACAGAGGTCTTCCAGAAGTTGTCGTGACTTCTTCTCTTTGTCCCTCTCTTTCAAAGCATTAGCAAGAGATGTTTTCACCTCATACAGCTCCCTAGCTAGTCTTCGATGCAGGGTCTCGGAGCGTTTTCTTAGCTTCCTTTCGTCTTCCAGTTCATCTCTGACAGATTGAATAGCAGAATTAATCCGATCTTGCTCCTTACTTTTCCTTGCCACTTTTTCCTCTGTTATCTGCTTCATCAATTCATCTATTTCATGCCTATCCACTTGCTGATGTCGCACCAAGTCCTTGATCCGGACACGAGCATGATCTAGTTCTTTCTTTAATGCTTTCACGAGTGACATGTTGGATGTGTGCTGCTCTTCCAGGCTCCAGATTCGATTCAGTACTTTTAGTAGTTCCGTAGATGTTTTTAGGCTGTAACTTGCCTCTCCAATTCTCCCTTTCAAATCTATAGAACTAGTTGGTGTTGCTGCAGCATTGTAAGGTGCAATCTGAAAGAATATACATGTGAAGCTTTAGATGCATTATTGGAAAGAATTTACATGATATTCTTTTCTGATAATGAAGAAATCACAAGTATTATCCTTAAAACAACAAGTTATTGAGTGATATTCTCGTTCGTTGTACTTGCCCTGTATCATCTACCAATCTAAAGGTGTAGAAGAAAATTTTAAGGTCATTTTCGTCGTTGTACTTGGCATAAGTATTCTTTTTGGTTTACTTGGCATAAGTATTCTTTAATGTCATTTTCGTCGTTGTACTTGGCATAAGTATTCTTTTTGGTTTACCTAGAAGCACATCACAAGTCACATTAGATCCATTCAAGATAGAGAAACTTGGGACACATGACCTACAGACAAACTATAGCACCGTAAAGGTGGCCACAAGAAAATGTTGCTTATGAGATTTGAACCATTGGCCTCGTGCGTCAAGTTTTGAGAAAATGAAATAAATATTAAAAGAAACTGTTCCTGCAGGTCTTCCACCAGTGGAACAAACTTCTTAGAATTCAAATTTAAAAGATTTTAATCATGCCCTAAATTGTCCGATATCCACTGGAACAATAGCCTGCTCAAAAGTGATTGAAGAAAATGGAATGGAACTGCCTGCTTCAATTGCATTACTGATTGTTTATTTTGCAGTTATCAATCAGATTAATCCAGCAATAACTAGGAAGGAAACAGACATTGAAGATAAACTAAAGAGAAAACTCCAAATGTTGGTCAAAGGATAGCTGATGACTGCTCCATAGTTACCGAGAGAAATAACTAGTGGAGCAAGTTTTTCAAGTTATGAATCACTTTCAGGCTATCAGCCTTGAACTTTTGACTCACTGGTGTGGAGAGGACTCCCTCAACCACAATGAATAATAATGGCCAATTTAAGTTACTAAACACTTTTCGGAACCATGAGATAAAATGTCCTCTGGAAAAAAAAAATTGATCCTCTCAAGATGTTCGTAGGGAAAGAAGCTATGGAAATTGGAATAATCAACAACTAGGATATAAGGACATTTATTCTATGGCTGCAAAGAGTCAACTAAAGTTAATGGACATTAGGCTTCGAGGATTTGCGATGCAAAGAGTATAAGATCTCTTTACCTAAGTTACTTTGAGAAATAGTTTCCATCAGCTCTAAAAAAGGGCAGCCCGGTGCACGAAACATCTCGCATTACCCCAAGGGGTGTTATGTAGGCAACCTACCCTGATGCAAGCATCAATGGCTAATTCCACGGCTGGAGCCCGTGACCTGTAGGTCACACGGAGACAACTTTACAACTTTACCGTAGCACCAAGGCTCCCCTTCAGTTTCCATCAGCTCTAAGTTCCTTAATGAAATACTGCATAATTGACCTTCTCCCTAGTATAGTTAAGTATTGCCCATAAAGATGTCATCGATGCAAATTACGAACTCTCTTTACCTCCATTGAACTTCCATAGCTTGCAGGAGATACAGGTTGAATTGCATGGTTGGTCCTTTCAATTGATCGATGATGTTGCATCAATGATGCAGTAACATGCCTCCTCAAACTGCCTGCACTTCCTGGCTGGCATTAAAAAAACACAAATGTCACAGTGAATACTTAGCAATTTCAAAACTTTGCTAGCTCAAATTGTACTCTAACTTAGAAAAGAGATAAGAACTCAAACAGCAAAGAATACAACAACAAGAACTGTGTGTTAATGCAAAACTAATCTATGGTCGGTCATATCAATCAACCATATCCATCTGCTCATTTCGAACCCTTCCATTCGAACACAACATAGATTATATCTCAGCCTGCGTTCGAAACATCACAGCATTAAAAGGCATGAAAAGGAACTTAGACAAAACAATAACTTAACAAGTTTTCTAGTCCTTGAAGGATACCCTGTTAGAGGCATAATCACTTGTTGGTCCTTAAAAGTTTATCGCGCTGAAATACACTAAGGAATAAATAAAAAGTTACAATCTTTAGGGCCAACCAAGCAGTTCTCTTGGACGCTAAGATACTCAAATCATCTAACAAATCCAAGAATTACTTGAAGCAAATAAAGGACCTGATTCAGATTTGTAAAAGTCGAAGTCTTTTGGATCAAATTGAGATGAATAAGAACAAAAGAACATCAGAGATAGAGAATCAGAAAGGTGCAGTAAAAACTAGCAACTCCAACAACATCAGTTAGCCAAAACCTCGAAGATTCCAACTTTACCACAAACAATCAAGAAAATTAGCTAAATTACCAAGTTCTACCACTATTAAACAAAAGGGTTATTGCCATTCACAGAGCTATTGAAAAAACAAGAGAGAATTCTGATGAGCTAGAAACTCCAATAATATAATAAGTTAGCAAACACCCTCAGAACAAAAAAAATCAACTCAAAGATTCCAACTTTACCACAAACAATCAAGAAAATTAGCTAAATTACCAAGTTCTGCCACTGTTAACCAAAAGGGTAATTGCCCATTCACAGAGCTATTGGAAAAAAAGAGAGAATTCTGATGAGGTAGAAACTCCAACAACATAATAAGTTAGCCAAACACCCTCAGAACTATAAAATCAACTCAAAGATTCCAACTTTACCACAAACAATCAAGAAAATATAATAACAAACCATCCACTAAATGATACAATATGAACTAAATTACCAACTTCTGACACTACTAAAACAAAAGGGTAAACAAAAGTAGCTAAAATTACCAGGTCAGGTGAACTTGGTGAAGGATCAGGGTGTTCAAGAACCCTACTACTATCCTCATAAAGGTGATTTCTGTGGTGGTGATAAGGCTGTAGACGTCTGATTCTTGAATGAGGAACAACATTATTATTACTACTATGCATTTTAGAAAAAGGAATGTTGTAGTGATGAAGCTCCCAAAGAATTGCTGCAAGTTTTCTAGCAGAAACTGAAGAATTATGAAAAGGGGTTTCTCCAATTTCACTTTCTTGAACAACAACAGTAGTAGTACTACTATTATTATGATTATGATGATAATTTTGGAGCCTCAAAAAGGGTATTACTGGTGTGTTATGTCCCCCTCTTTTCCCTATTTTCTTCAACTTTTCCCCTAAATTTTCTTGCTTTTCTGCTGTCTCAACCCCACTTTTTTCTCCCCTTTTCATCTCTTTCTCTCTCTCTAAACACACACACTTACTAAAATATTGTTTCTTTTTTTCTCTCTCAACTACCCATTATCTTTGAGTTAACTCACTGTAGTAACTGTTACAGCTACTGCTACTTGTATTGTATTGTACAGCAGTATTGAGTCTTTCTTGAGACTTGACTGGAGATTCTCTGCAACTTTTCTTGTGGTTTTAATGGTTGTATCCATGGCCAAAAAATAGTACTACTACTACTACTAGTATAGTAGACTTTAATGAGGGGCTTCACTATTCAGTAAAATTATTACAAGAGCCAAGAGGGGGACTCTATGTTGTAGCCACAGAGACTGCTTTTGCCAAATAAATTTTGATTTTCCTTCTCTCCGTGAAAACGCAATATATTTATTATAATTGAGTTTTTCTTCTTAAAAAAAAAATTATAAATCTTTTATATTTGGCTAATCCTTTTTTTAGAGAAAAAAGTTTTAGAGCTCGTTTGAATATAAAATTTTTTTTACTTTTTTTCGAAATCAGTGTTTGGCCATAAAAGATCCAGTTTTCACTTAAAATGAATTTTGGAATTTTTCAAAAATTTGAAAAACTCCAAAAAATTATTTTTTAATCAGATCACTCACAAAACTTCAAAAATAACCCAAAATTATATTCATGTCCAAATACAACTCTAATTTTCAAATATCATTTTCACTTGAAATTTTTTTTCACTTTCTTTTGGAATTTTATAATTTTTATGTCCAAACGCCCACTTAGACTTTATAAATTGAGTATGCTTCCTTCTCTTTCGGTAGCTTCCGCAATGTAGCCATAAGTGGTTTGAGAGTATTGTTTAGGGGATGAACTTTTCCTGTTACCTACTACTTTTATTTGTCTCTTTGTGAGGTTGTTTTCACGATATTTGTACTCTCTTTTATATAGTGGACTGCTCATCTCCGCTGTGGACATATGTCAATTGACCGAACCAGGTTAAATATTTATCTCTTTTGGTATATTTCTCTTCTATTGTCTGATTTATTGTCGTTCAAGAATTGTTTTACTAGCTTACGCATGATACTTGATTATTTCGATCCTAAAATTTTACCCCTTGGGTAAACCAATATTTTCGAGAAATAATTTTTACATCATGTCCCTTTATAATTTTAAATTTGTTTTAGATTTTTTACGTGTAAAAGACATATTCTTACATATAAAAATAAATCTCTCGTATATATAAAGAAAGATACAAGGTCATAAAATTAAAGATAAGTTTATAAAAAGCCACAAAACCAATAGCCCCTTTTACGCATAAGTGTAGGGATACATCCCTCAAATTGGAACTTCATATTCACCGTTTAATTTTTGTAATTTCTTGAAGTGAGAAAAATAAATAGACTAACTTGAATTCAATATAGTAGCAGATAGCTTTCTATAATATTGACAAATTTTTATTGTATTTTCCGATAAATTTAAGAGGGAAATGGTAATTTTTCGACTATACTTGTTTCCTTGCTACAGCGAACTAAGAATATTTAAATATTTTTCTAAAATGATAGTCCAACCTCAATTCAATATGAATGCAATATGAATTCAATATACAGTATTATCATTAATCATAGTAGTTAACACCATTGGCGAATGTACCACTGTATCCACTGAGTTCGATTTGACCAATAATTTTATACGCTAAGCATAAATTTATGTATAAAAGTTTATTAAAATTGTAACGATCCGATTTGTCATTTTAAGAATTAACGCCTCGTTCAGTGATTTAAGGTCTTGAGCAGCTTCGCAATATGTATTATGGCCCGCGGGTGTGGTCGAATTTGAATTACTGAAAATTCGGAATTAAATTAAAAGAACAATCCTTATTTAGAAGGTTAAATGGAAAGTTAACCGAAGAGTTGACTTTTGAGAAAACGACTCTGGAATGGAATTTTGATGATGTCAATAGCTTCGTATGGTGATTATGGACTTATGAGTCGTGACAAGTTGGTATCAGGGCTCTAGGTTCATAGGTTCTACGGGTCACGAACGAGTCTAGTAGAGTCTTGCGGATCGGTACGGAGACGTCTGTACTTATCTTCGAGAGGCTACAGAACTGTTAGGAAATTTTCACTTCTTTCATTCCTGTCGTGCGAATTTGTTGATTGTAGAATTTGAGGCTTTGTATCTCTATTCTCTCACAGATGGTGAGGACACGTACTACCGAGTTAGCTGAGCAGGCATCCGC
>AWOL01S0253896.1:0-16295 GCA_000715115.1 Nicotiana otophora | reverse complement strand
GTGAGTTGGGTAAAAGGTATTGTAAAGGCTTGCCCGGCCGGGGTATGTCGGTTGAGCGCCGATCGCGCTCCCCGAGGTCGGGGCGTGACAAACTTGGTATCATAGGGTAAGGTTTTAAAGTGTCCTAAGATGTCTCGGAGTCGTGTCTAGTAGAGTATTTCTTATCGGTTTATTATCGACCACATCTATAATTAGGAGGCTACTTGGGCATTTAGGAATAATACCCTTTTTTGATGTTCTCGATCTTGCGATAAAGCTGATTGTAAGATTGTTCCTCCTTTAACTCGTGCTTTGCTCTAACTTTCAGTACATGGCACCTAGGAAGAAAGCAAGAACTGGCCAAGGAGGCAATGTCACCCCAGGAGTGGCAGTTGATTCTATATTTGATGATGCAGGCGAGCACCCAAGGGGTGCTGATATTCCCCCAATTACTACACCGCTTGAATCTAGTATTCCTACTCAGACTACACCAGTTCCTATACCTACTAAGCGTGCAACGGTCCCTCCAACTAATATTCCAGTTCCACCTCCACCTCCACTTCCAGCTCCAGCTTTCGGTCCCGGTGTTTCTGATGGGGATCTTAGGGGATCCATATAGATGTTGGCTCACATAGTGGCCTCCCACTTCTTCTAGTGAGCTATGGGATTCTACTAGTTCCAGGGTGAACAAGTTTCTCTAGTTGGATCCTCCAGTGTTCACATGTACTGATTCTGAGGAGGAACCCCATGACTTTATTGATTAGATGCACAAGACTCTCCGAGTTATGCTTGCTACTGAGACAGAGGGAGTAGAGTTGGCCTCCAACTGCTTTAAAGGGGTGGCCTATTCTTGGTTTGAGACGTGGAAGGAGTCCCGTGAGGAGGGGATCCCTCCGGCGAGGTGGAGTCAGTTCACTGATGCCTTTATGGATCATTTATTTATTACCGAGACTAAGGCGGCCCGTGCTATTGCATTTGAGAGCCTGAAGCAGGGTAGCGTGAATGTGTGGGGGTACCATATGGAGTTCTCACTCTTGTCCAAGTATGCTATTCACATGTTGCCCACTATGGAGGCTAGAGTGCACCGGTTTGTGCAGGGTCTTAGCCCCTTGGTTATTAATGAGGCCGCTATAGCTGCCTTGAATTCTAATATGAACTATGGGAAAATGGTGGCATTTTCTCAAGCTACAGAGGACTGTAAATTGAAAAATAGAAGGGAACGTGAGGCTAGCAACAAGACTCGGATTGCAGGCAACTTGGGTGGTTCTTCTGGTGGTGGTAGGTTGGCATATAGGGGAGGGTCATCAGGGCCATCACAGTCATTCACTCAGTCTTTGATGAGTGCACAACAATCCGGGCCCGGTATGGGCAACAAGGGACCCCCCCAGCAAGGTCAGCCTGGAGGGCGATTCCAGTAGCAACGGAGACCGCCATGTCCTAAGTGTTGGAGGATGCACTTTGGGGCCTGCTTCATGGACCTACCTATATGCTATGAGTGCGGTATGTGGGGTCACATTCAGAGGGATTGTCGCTCGTCCCACTGGATCAAGGGTAGAGATGCGGGCTAGCTAGCTAGTTCTGTAGCTACTACATCCACAACACCTTCTCCAGCTCGAAGCACCCCAGCACCCTCAGGGTGTGGTGCAGCTAGGGGTAGTGAACGGAGTTTGGGAGGACGCAATAGATTTCTCCAAATGTTGTCACAGGTATATTGACTGTCCAATCCCTTGATGTATATGCTCTTATTGATCCCGATTTCACTTTGTCATATGTTACTCCTTATGTTCTTATGGAATTTGGGATAGAACCGGAACAGCTTCACGAGTCATTCTCTGTATCTACTTTGGTTGGCGAGTGTGGCCGCGTAGGTTTATAGGGATTGTGTTGTCATGGTGCGTGGTTGGGACACCATGGCGGATCTCATTGAATTGAAGATGATTGATTATGATGTAATAATGTGGATGGATTGGCTTTATTCATGTTTCGCTAAGCTTGATTGTCGAACTAGAATCGTTAGGTTTGAATTTCCAAATGAGTCAGTGATTAAATGGATGGGGAATGATGTGGTGCTGAAGGGTAGGTTTATTTCTTACCTTAAGGCTACGAAGATGATTAACAAGGGGTGTATCTACCATTTGGTCCGGGTTACGGATATCGATGCTGAGGTACCCACACTTGAGTCTGTACCTGTTGTGAATGAATTTCCAGAGGACTTTCCGAATGAGATCCCTGGGATCCCACCAGACAGGGATATTGATTTTGGGATTGATGTGATGCCAGGGACGCAACCTATATCTATCCCACCCTATAAAATGGCACCGACAGAATTGAAGGAGCAGTTGAAGGACGTGTTAGAAAAGAGTTTCAACCATCTGAGTGTGTCGCCTTGGGGCGCATCAATCCTTTTTGTAAGGAAGAAAGATGGGTCACTGAGAATGTGTATTAACTATCAGCATCTTAACAAGGTCACAATCAAGAATAAGTGCCCGCTTCCAAGGATAGATGACTTGTTTGACCAATTGCAGGGTGCTAAGTACTTCTCCAAGATTGATTTAAGATCCGGGTATCACCAATTGAAGATCAGGGAGCAAGATATTCCGAAAATAGCTTTCAGAACCCGGTATGGGAACTTTGAATTTCTCGTAATGTCTTTTAGGCTAACAAATTCCCTGACAACTTTCATGGATATTATGAACCTAGTTTTCAAGCCGTTCCTCGACTCTTTTGTGATAGTGTTTATTGACGATATTCTGGTATATTCATGAAGTCGAGAGGACCATGCCGATCACCTCAGGGAAGTTCTACAGACTCTATATCAACACAAGTTGTATGTGAAATTTTCAAAATATGAATTTTGGCATGAATTTGTTACATTCTTGGGGAATGTCATCTCTATAGAAGGAATTAAGGTTGATCCTCAGAAGATTGCAGCTGTGAAGAATTGGCCTAGATATTACAGGAAGTTTGTGGAGGGGTTCTCTACTCTTGCCTCTCAGTTTACTAAATTGACTCAGAAGGCGGTTAAGTTCAAATAGTCAGATGCTTGTGGAAAGAGTTTCCAGGAGTTGAAATCAAGATTGGCTACAACATCGGTGTTGACCCTACCAGAGGGTACAAATGGGTTTGTGGTATATTGTGATGTTTCAAGAATTGGATTTGGGTGTGTGTTAACGCAACATGGCAAGGTAATAGATTATGTTTCTAGGCAACTCAAGAATCATGAAACGAACTATCCAACACTTGACTTAGAGCTCGCGGCGGTGGTATTTGCATTGAATATTTGGCGTCATTATCTGTATGGGGTCCATGCGGATATATTCACGAACCATAGGTGCCTCCAATACATTTTCAATAGAAGGAATTAAATTTAAGGCACAGGGAATGGCTTGAGTTACTCAAGGATTACGAAATTGATATTCTGTATCATCTAGGGAAGGCTAATATTGTAGCGAATGCTTTTAGCTGGAAATATATGGGTAGTTTGGCTCATTTGGAGGCATCGCAAAGGCGATTAGCCAAGGAGGTTCATCGGTTGGATAGTTTCGGAGTTCATCTTGCGGATTCTAGTGAAAGAGGAGTGATTTTGCAAAATAGGCTGAATCATCGCTTGTTGTGGAAGTCAAAGAAAAGCAATACAAAGACCTATTATTGGTACAATTGAAGGAGGGTATTCATAAACATAAGACCTTGGCCTTCTATCGTGGCATGGATGCTGGTACACTAAGGTACCAAGGGCGACTATCTGTTCCAAACATGGATGGTCTCCGGGAAAGAATCATGATCGNAAGGAGCAGTTGAAGGACGTGTTAGAAAAGAGTTTCAACCATCTGAGTGTGTCGCCTTGGGGCGCATCAATCCTTTTTGTAAGGAAGAAAGATGGGTCACTGAGAATGTGTATTAACTATCAGCATCTTAACAAGGTCACAATCAAGAATAAGTGCCCGCTTCCAAGGATAGATGACTTGTTTGACCAATTGCAGGGTGCTAAGTACTTCTCCAAGATTGATTTAAGATCCGGGTATCACCAATTGAAGATCAGGGAGCAAGATATTCCGAAAATAGCTTTCAGAACCCGGTATGGGAACTTTGAATTTCTCGTAATGTCTTTTAGGCTAACAAATTCCCTGACAACTTTCATGGATATTATGAACCTAGTTTTCAAGCCGTTCCTCGACTCTTTTGTGATAGTGTTTATTGACGATATTCTGGTATATTCATGAAGTCGAGAGGACCATGCCGATCACCTCAGGGAAGTTCTACAGACTCTATATCAACACAAGTTGTATGTGAAATTTTCAAAATATGAATTTTGGCATGAATTTGTTACGTTCTTGGGGAATGTCATCTCTATAGAAGGAATTAAGGTTGATCCTCAGAAGATTGCAGCTGTGAAGAATTGGCCTAGATATTACAGGAAGTTTGTGGAGGGGTTCTCTACTCTTGCCTCTCAGTTTACTAAATTGACTCAGAAGGCGGTTAAGTTCAAATAGTCAGATGCTTGTGGAAAGAGTTTCCAGGAGTTGAAATCAAGATTGGCTACAACATCGGTGTTGACCCTACCAGAGGGTACAAATGGGTTTGTGGTATATTGTGATGTTTCAAGAATTGGATTTGGGTGTGTGTTAACGCAACATGGCAAGGTAATAGATTATGTTTCTAGGCAACTCAAGAATCATGAAACGAACTATCCAACACTTGACTTAGAGCTCGCGGCGGTGGTATTTGCATTGAATATTTGGCGTCATTATCTGTATGGGGTCCATGCGGATATATTCACGAACCATAGGTGCCTCCAATACATTTTCAATAGAAGGAATTAAATTTAAGGCACAGGGAATGGCTTGAGTTACTCAAGGATTACGAAATTGATATTCTGTATCATCTAGGGAAGGCTAATATTGTAGCGAATGCTTTTAGCTGGAAATATATGGGTAGTTTGGCTCATTTGGAGGCATCGCAAAGGCGATTAGCCAAGGAGGTTCATCGGTTGGATAGTTTCGGAGTTCATCTTGCGGATTCTAGTGAAAGAGGAGTGATTTTGCAAAATAGGCTGAATCATCGCTTGTTGTGGAAGTCAAAGAAAAGCAATACAAAGACCTATTATTGGTACAATTGAAGGAGGGTATTCATAAACATAAGACCTTGGCCTTCTATCGTGGCATGGATGCTGGTACACTAAGGTACCAAGGGCGACTATCTGTTCCAAACATGGATGGTCTCCGGGAAAGAATCATGATCGAGACTCACACTTCTAGGTATTCCGTGCACCCGGGTTCTACCAAGATGTTCCATGATCTAACGAAGTCTACTGATGGAATGATATGAAGAGGAATATAGCGTACTTTGTGGAAAGATGTCCAAATCTTTAGCAAGTGAAGGCCGAACACCAGAGGCCAGGTAGGTTGGTACAGAACATAGAAATTCCAATGTGGAAATGAGAGACAATCAATATGGACTTTGTGGTAGGACTACCCCGCACTCCTCGCAAGTTTGACTCAATTTCGGTAATTGTGGACCGACTCACCAAATAAGCACACTTCTTACCTGTTAAGGCTACCGACACAGTGGGACAATATACTCAATTGTACATCAAGGAAATAGTCAGGTTGCATGGCACTCCGGTTTCTATTATCTCAGATCGGGGGGCACAATTCACGACTAATATTTGGAAGATGCTTCAGCAAGGTTTGGGTACTCATGTAAATCTTAGTACAACCTTTCACCCGGGGATTGACGGGCAGGCAGAGCAGACTATTCAGACACTCGAGGATATATTGCGCGCTTGTGTTCTTGACTTCAAAGGTATCTGGGACGTTCATTTGCCTCTCATAGAGTTTGCCTAGCAGGTGGTATTGATCAGTGATAGCAGCACACCCTCTCCTCAGCTGGCTTGATGAGACCCACTTCATTTTGGGGTCCTGTATCTATTGTTCCATGTACATAATGTTTTGAGGCATATCCAGGGCCTTGTTGCCGACACTGTCGTAGCACTCTTTTGTTTCTGTTAGAGGCTCCGTAAACATAGTGTGGGTTGTATCCTTTTTTGGGAAGGTTGAACTAAACTTGTTGCAATTGTATCATTTGTCCCACTTTAACTACGAATGTATATTTTACCTTTTTGGAGACTTGTTAATGATGAAATTGAAGTGAAAAGGTGTTGCTCACATGACCTCTTACTGTCTAATTAATGAAATATATTCTTCTATTTATTCATGGGTGGGTTGGGTAAAAGGTATTGTAAAGGCTTGCTTGGCCATGGTATCTCTATTGAGTTCCGGTCACACTCCCCGAGGTCGGGGCGTGACACGATCCCATTATATTCAACTCATTAGGCGGAACCTAGATAAAATCCGCATAGATCTGGAGCTGGTGACACTTCTGCACATAACAGATATTATCGCTTTCCATGGTCATCCAAAAGTATCTGGCTCTTAAGATCTTCTTGGCTAAGGTGAAACCATTCATGTGGGGTCCACATGTTCCTGTATGTATTTCTTCTAGTAATCTAGTTTCTTCGGTGGCATCTACACATCTTAACAGGCCCAAGTCTGGGGGCCTCCTATACAGGACTTACCCACTGAGGAAATAGTAATTTTCCAGCCTTCTGAGTGCTCGCTTTTGACTATTACTAGCACTCTCTAGGTAACCTCTTGTTTCGAGGAACCTTTTGATGTTGTGGTATCAAAGTTTACCATCTGGCTCTTTGTTTACATGAAATCAATATGCATGTTTATCTCTGATTTCTACCTTGATATGGTCGATGTAATTCTTATCTGGATGCTAAATCATGGATGATAAGGTTGTAAGAGTGTCAGCAAACTCATTCTGGATTCTGGGAATGTGCTTGAACTCGATCTTTGTGAACTTTTTGTATAAATATTTTATGTAGTGAAGGTATGGAAGGATATTAACATTCTTAGTAGACCATTCCCCTTGAAATTGATGTATCAGTAGATTAGAATCCCCCATGACCAGAAGCTCTTTGATGTTCATGTCAACAGCCATCTTGATCCCGAGGATGCACACTTTGTATTTGGCTATATTATTGGTGAAAGGGAACTTTATCTTTTATAATGCTGGGTAGTGCCGTCTTGATTCTGAAATTAGGACTGCCCTAATTCGTACTACTTTGAAATTTGCCACTCCATCAAAAAACATCCTCCATCCTGGGTATGAATCCACAATATATTCTCCGGCGAGCAACACCACTTCTTCGGGAAAGTACATAGTGAGTAGCTCATAATACTTGTCCACTGGATTCTCTGCAAGGTGGTCGGTTAAAGCTTGTCCTTTGATGGCCTTCTGTGTTATTTAGACAATGTCAAATTCACTGAGAAGAATCTTCCATTTAGCTAGTTTTGCTGTTGGCATCGGCTTTTGAAATATATATACTTGAGCGGGTCAAGCCGAGATATCAAACGTGTGGTGTATGCTGACATGTAATGCCTCAATTTCAAGGCGATCCAAGTCAAAGCACAATAAGTGCACTCTATCAAAGTGTATTTGGCTTCACATGGTGTGAACTTCTTGCTTAAGTAATAGATGACCTGCTCCTTTCTCTCGGTCTTATCATGTTGGCCCAACACGCATCCACATGCATTATCCAAGACCGAAGGTACAATAGTAGTGGCTTCCCGGGCTCGAGAGGAACCAACATTGGTGGATTTGATAAATATTCCTTAATTCTGCTGAAAGGATTTCTGACACGCTTCTGTCCATTTTGTGGCAACATCCCTTTTCATCAACTTGAAGATAGGTTCACAAATTACTGTAGACTGGGCTTTGGAATGGGTGGTATAATTCGGTCTACCCAAGAAACTCATTACATCCTTCTTGCTATTAGGCCGTGGCAACTCTTGAATAGCTTTGATCTTCGAAGGATCTAGTTCTATCCCTTTTCTACTTACGATTAAACGTAGCAATTTTCCAGCGTGGACTCCGAATGTGCATTTTGTAGAATTCAACTCCAAACTATACCTCTGCAAACATTCGAAAAACTTCCTCAAGTCATCCAAATGTTTTTAACTCTCCCGAGACTTGATGATGACGTCACCCACATATACCTTGATTTCTTTGTGAATCATGTTATGAAAGAGGGTTGTCATATCCCTCATGTAAGTAGTGCCGGTGTGTTTGAGACCGAATGCTATGACTTTGTAGCAGTAAACTCCCCACGGTGTAGTGAACACTGTCTTTTCTGCATTTTCTTCGTGCATCAGATTCTGGTGGTACCCAGCGAAACCATCCATGAATTACTGTAGCTAATAAGTTGTGCAGTTATTGATGATGATATGAATATTTGGTAAAGGGAAATCATCCTCCGGGCTGGCTTTATTGAGATCTTGGTAATCCACACATATCCTGATCTTCCCACCCTTCTTGGGCACTGGGACGATATTTTCCAGCCACGTGGGATAATTTGTGACCCTCACTACATTCGCGTCTATTTTCTTGGTTACCTCTTCTTTTATCCTTACACTCAAATCTCGCTTGAATGTTTTGGGTTTTTGTTTGACTGGTGGTCTAGAGGGATTGGTAGGAAATCAATGAGAAATGATATCAGTGCTTAACCTAGGCATGTCATCATATGATCATGCGAACACATAGATGTATTGTCGGAGGAGCTCGACCAATTATTCCTTCTGCTCTGCTTCTAGATGAATTCTGATTTGGGTTTCTTTTACATATTCTTTGCTTCCTTGGTTGACCGCTTCTGCCTCTTTAAGGTTAGGCTTTTTTCCGGCTTTCCAGTTGTTTGATCTATTGTGGGAGATAATATTCCATCATACTCTTATCGTATTCCTCGTAATATGGATCGTTGTGCTCAAGGGTTTCGTTACATATCATAATCACGGAATGCGGGTTTTTATCATTTTGATTATTGAAAAGAAAAGCCAAGTATAAATGAAGCAATAAATAAATTTGCAATAATTTTAAGAAAGCAGTTATTTCATCAAAAAAGGAACGTCTGGCGTTCAAAGAGTCAAGTGAAAAACAAGTGCAGACACGGTTCAAGCCTCAATTAATAATGTGCTCTTTTCAAAACTATTTACAATTCCACACTACCAAGACTCTTAGCGAACCGAAGACGGGTTGGCAGTCCAATTCCGCATGTCCTCTCCTGGTTCGGCATCCCGAATGGTCGATGTCTTGACATCAACTCTTTCATGGCATTCCCCGATCATGGTCACGAACAACCTTCTCATTCCATTGATGATGTCGTCCTCTAGTATTGAGCTCTGACCCATACCCGAAACACGCTATGGCAAATAAGCCTTCTTCTTGAAGCTACCGGTAAAAGTCTTCCCAGTCAGTGGTGATACCCTATGCTGGCTATACCGTTTTGCCCATTTGGCTCAATCGGCTCTGTTATCCCATTTGACTGGGCTCCCAGCCCGGTTCCTCGTCTGTATCCATACTTCATTATTTGGCTCCATTCGCTGTGGATTACAATCTCTTGACAACCCTATTAGAATTTTATGCATTGTAGTATGGTAGATGGGACCGCCCCTTCCATGCGTATCCAATACCTTCCTAGCAGTAAGTTGTGTGAAGATGAAGTATTGATCACTGGGAATAGTATGGGAAGCTCAATTGGTCTAATCTACAGAGCCAACTAAATTTCTCCAGTTACATCCTTCTGCAACCCGTCAAAATCCCTTCCCCTTACATAAATTTCCTTGACTTCTTTTAGATGGATACCCAACTCTCATAGGGTAGAGAGCGGGAATATATTGACTCCTAATCCTCCATCAACCAGTACTCGGGCCACTACCTTATCTCCACATTTGACAGTGATGTGCAGAGCTTTGTTGTGACCCACGCCCTCTACAGGAAGTTCATCTCTTCGGAAAGTGATCATATTGGATTCAACCATTTTCCTAGTGGTTATTTCCAGTGCCACACTGGTGGTGTTTCTCGGCACACTCTCCCCACTTAACACTTTCATCGGGGCATATTTATGACTGTCAGAACTCATCAGTAAATCCATGATTGATATTTGTGCCAGAGTTTTCATCAGTTGTTCCTCCAAAGAGTATTATTTGGTTGACATATTCTTCTAGAATTCTGCGGCCTCCGAATTCATTATATTTCTTCTCTGAATATGTCCCCTTCCTAGATTCCCTTGGTCTACATCCTCATGAGCGTAATACCTCCCCGACCTGGTCATACCGTGAGCTGTTATGGAATCCGTCATCTTGGCTTTCCCTTTCTATTGATATGTCCATGGGACTGTCTTATATTCCCAATCCTCTTTATCCCTGGTAGCAGCGGTGGGCAATTGCTGGTAAGTCTAGACCATTAATGTAGGTTTCAAATGTACTGTGATCATCATAACCCTTTGAGGTGGGAACCTTGCATCCTCAGCGTTTCCTATCGTGACAATGGTTATTTTCAAGTCATATTCTTAATCCAGGGTGATCATATTAGCTCCTTGATTCTGGTGATTTGGCAGCGAGTTATGGCTCACATTGGATGGAGCTGAGGTACACTGGATAGTTCCACTTTTGATCAATGACTCTATTTTATTTTTTAGTATGAAATAATCTTCAATATCATGCCCTGATAAGTTTGAGTGGTACACAAACCGTTTGGTTGCATCAACATATTTTAAGGGGTACTCGAGAACTCTTCCTTCTATCGGATGTATCAAACCTGCTCTCCTTAGTCTTTTAAATAGTTGAGCCAGAGGTTCATCAATCGGGGTGTAGTTTCTAGGACCTCTCTCTTCACAATTTGGGCGAGGTCGAGGTGTATATGTGGGTTGGTTTTGATGAGTGGTAGTTTGAACTAGAGTGTATGGTCGTGGTGGGTTTGGGTTTGTATGGGCTCGAGGTGGGTTATATTGAAGTTGGGATTGTAGTATGGATGTGTGTTGTATACTGGAGCATAAGTAGGTGGGTGTGGGGAATGAGTGTTTGTTGAGTAAGAGGTGTTTCCATGATGTGGATTGGACTGGTAATAGGGAACAACTACTGATACCTCTTCATTTTGCTTCTTTTCGCTACCTATTGATCCTGATTGGATTGCTTTGCTAGCTGGTTGCAATGCAATAATGGATTGTACCTGTTGACACTCAATTTTGACCCTCCATTTTTAAAAATTAACTTCTACAAGCTTCCTTGTCAAAAATAATAAAAATATATTTTTTGCACATTATTTAGATTTAATGCAATTTATTGATAATTATTCCTATTTTAACAAAATATGAGAATTTTTATCATTTTATTGCAATTAGCTAAATAACACCATTTTGTGCATTTTTCTAAATTTGAAGCAATTTATTGATGATTGTCCTATTTTTCAAATATTAGGATATTCTACCAATTTATTATATTTCCAAAAAATAAAATGATAATTACTAAAACACAATTGTAGTAGTTATATTTTAAAATAAATACTACACGATTGTCTAATTAAATAATTATATTTTAATTCATAGCACAATCTAGTATTACATGGAATCCAGTAGAGTTTATTTCAAAAATACGGATCAAGTCTGGTCAGATTCAATGTTCCGTCAACGTTTGATGTGACGACACATTTGATGTGACATTTGACGTGACTAAGCATTGACGTGACATGACATATGACACGATTTGACCTTTGATGTGACTTTGACATTTGATTTGACTAAATATAATTTTTACCCAATGGGTAAAGACCCACTAGAAAATATCTACATATTCTACCCCATACCCTCTTCACACACCCCATTTATATTTTACACTATATAATAAAGACCCATAGGATTTTAACAAAAGAGAACCCTACATCATTTTTAGGTCTCAAACTCACTCATTCTCTCATCTTCAACAGAGAGAACAACCACACCCCTCCCAATCTCTTTCAATCTCTCATCTAGAGAGAGCCAACGGCCATGGCTAGAGCTACTCCCAGCCACCCCTCTTCTCCACGTCGCACTACTTCTTCCTCCTCATAGAGACCAAAGCTCTCTCGTCTCTCTCATTGAGAGACAATACAGCCGTTGCAAAACCAACTGGTCACCGAAAAAGTGACGCCGACCATCTCATTGCATGCTCGTCCTCTTTGTTTTGAGCTAGGCGTCGCCGCCAGAGCACCACCACGTTCGCCGTTGACTCGAATGCTACAGATCCACGCGGATTTGGTGTTTAATGTTGGCCTCCTCTATTTCTTCTACCATTTCGACTATGCCAGAGTTCATCACTCGCTAGTCCTTTGTGTGTGTTGTTGTTGTTGTTACTGTTATTTTATGGAGTTTTCTAGTTGTTGACCCATCGCTTTGTCTTGCCTAACGACCATCAGTTAATTTGTTCATTGACAGGTTTCAGATCTAGAAGATCTGGCTGGATTTATGTTTTTTCGGCAAACTCCATGAACTCCGACTAACTTCTTTCCTCTCAAACTGTTGTTTCTTCATCTATATGCGATGTTATGGAAAAAATGAGTTTTAAATAAATGGTTTTCTTGTTTGATTGGATTTTGATAGTTTTGGTCGAATTTACTTTTTCGGCGACCTCCATGGCTGTCGACGACCTCGTCTAAAGGTTTAGGGTTCTGTTTGTTTGAATATTGATATATCTAATCGTTGAAATATTATTGGTTAGTTGTATATTCTGCCGTTGCTGTTGGGTATTCCATTTTCGTCACTTTATCATTCGTCTTTTGCTTTACATTATTTCGCTAACAATTTTATTTCTCTTATCTTGAGAGGTACTTTATCCGAAACGGTTTGGAAAGATCATGCTAGGAGACGAAGACGAACCCTGTCAAATTCTCCGCTTCGTACTTCCCGTTCATGCATGTACTCAAAACATAAAGTATAGTAAAATAGTAGATAGATGTTGTGTTTGCTTGCTTTCTTTTATGTTTATCCATTTACCGAACACTTAGGGTGAATTGCATCTAGCTAATAATCGGACTAACTTGCAAGATTGTGTTTTGAGTAATTCTTGAAGTTTGTATGAGATGTTGAATATATTTTGTAATATGGTTAATTAATTTATAATCGTCATATACCTAACTAAACAATTAATCATATACATAATAATGATACATGTCATCTTCATGTAAAAAAGATAAAATAGATAATTTTGTCTCTGTCTTCAAATTATATGAATATCTTTTTGAACCACTTTATGTATAAAATTATTCTTTAATTGACATATCCACTTTATGAAAATTGTAATTGGACTATCATACTATTCTTTGAGAAATTTAGGCCCTGTAGTCATTCGAGTTTGGTCCACATAATTGTGTTCCAAGACCATGATTCAAAAATAGTATTTAGTTACATATTGAATGACAACTCACTTTCTTTAGTGCAAATACTTTTACATTGTCACGACAAAAAATCCAATTAGTTGCGATGACACCTAACTCAACCCGCTAGGTAAGCCAATTAACCACTATCTAATTTAATGAGATTTATTAAGAGAAGAAATAATATTACAACTACTTTTATTCAAAGACTTTTTCAAGGACTGGTAGTACAAATCATGAGCTTCTAAGATTTAGACTTTTACAAGACTGAATTGAAATAATTACCACATCTGTTTGAAATGTAAATGAACAGAATTCGAATCTAATGCTACCAAGGACAAGTGATAGCCATAACTGGAATGCAGGTACATCTTCAGATCCAGCTCCCGCTGTACGCAGCAACATCCGCATCCAACATATGCACGCAAGGTGAAGAAGTGTAGTATGAGTACAACCAACCCCATATACTCAATAAGTAACAACCTAACCGTAGGTTGAAAGTGGTGACGTGCTAGGACAAGGGTTAGATTTCAACTCCAATAACCATCCACAGTTCATAGCAATATAATGAAAATAATACAAGAAAATAACTTAGGGATAAGATTCTCAACTCATTCACAATTATGGAAAATTGGCATGTTTTTCAAGTATAATAGTAATCCCAATTATTCCACCGCAAACACCAAAAACATATGAGTAAGTGTAAAAACTGTGATTTCCCCAAAAACCATTCAACAATAAATAAAGTATTTCATTTTCAGATAGCATGAGGAAAGTATATCTTTGTGCCTACATGTAATTATACATGTGAAATCATGAATTCCACCAAAACCGGGTAGCATGCGGAAACCATCTCTATGCCTGTTTCTCAAGTACGCAAGTAAAATGCAATGCATCTTAGTAATGAACTCATGTACTCACACTCTCAGGGTACTCAATCTCACTGTCTCATATTCTAACGCACCGTGCTCAATACTCAGCTGACTCAGTCACTCAGTATTGTACATGGCAGATCCAACCCAAACATAAATAAATCCAAGGTAGATTAAACCCAATGCAAATGAATCCAGGACAGATCCAACCTAAAATTCCATAGCAATTGTGCCCACTATGGATGTGCAGACACCGGAGGGGCTGATCCAGCCCAAGCGCTATAATAAGCCAAATCCTAGCATGAATCTATAAAGCCTGTTGCAACATGCAGCCCGATCCTATAAATATCACTTATAGCAGGCCCTCGGTCTCACTTAGTCATCAATCTCTCCAGTCTCCCAGGCTCACAAGAATCATGATAGTCAACCCAAACAGTGATGCTATGATGTATAAATAAAGGACAACATAGGCTGAGGTGTGATATGCAAATAATAATTGTGACCGAGTATAAATTTCAAATTTAAGCAATTAATTCAACATGTAACACGACCTTTGTGGGTCCCAATAGTACCATCATGTGGCCTACACATGATTTCTAACATGGATCACCGCTCAATTACTCTAGCACGTAAATATTTCACGGTTACAGATAAGCTTAGGTAACTACATAATACCACAGAAACAACCGAGTCATGATTCACAAGGTGCACGCCTACACGCTCGTCACCTAGCATGTGCGTCACCTTAACGCCAAACACATAACATGTATATTCGGGGTTCATATACTCAACACCAAGTTTAGAAGTGTTACTTACCTCGAATTATCCAAATCCAATACCGAACAAGCCAAACGATGCTCAAAAAAATATCATCTTGCGCGTACCGACCCTCGAACGACTTGCAACTAGCCAAAAGCAACTCAAATACATCAAATAAAGCCCAAGGAAACAATTCCATATGATAAAGGTCGAATCTTTAATCAAAAGTCCAAAGTCAACCAAAAGAGAAAGCCCGAGCCCCCACCTCAGAACCTGACAAAACTCACAAAATCCGACAACCCATTCCATTACGAGTCCAACCATACCAGTTCCACTCAAATTCGACTCCGAATCGATGTTCAAAACTCAAGAATTCTCTTTATGAAAATTTAGTCAAAAACCCCCAACTTTCTCTTTTGAAATCATCAACCAAATGCTAAAAATGAAGATAGATTCATGAAATATAAACAAAACCGAATAGAGAACACTTACCCCAATCCATATGGTGAATATCGTCTCAAATATGCAAAAATGGTCGAAACCTCCGAAATAGAGTACTTTATAATCACTGAGAAAATTAATGAAACACGATTGAGGAACAACCATCGCAATCGTGATGTATAACCTACACTGCCTCCATAATTATGCTACGCGATCGCACACTAAGTCATGTGAACACTAAGCACACATGCGCCCACACTCTGTGACTGCGTTCTCTCATATGTTCTCCCTATGAGAACGCGATGCCCAAACTCCAGAAACCAACGCGAATGCGAACAACTACTTACAAACGTGAAGAAGGAACCACTCAACTCCAGATTGTTTCATCTACGCGATCGCACATATAACTTCTCGATCGCGAAGAAGACTTGGTGCACCAGACACCAGCATGATCCAGTAAGCCCAAAATGAAGGAAAATGATCTGAAACACGTCCACAACTCACTCGAGCCCCTCGGGAACCCGCCCGAACATACCAACAAGTCCCATAACTTAACACGGACCTAATCGAGGACTCAAATCAAGCATAACAGCATCGCAATGATGAATCACACCTCAATGCGAGCTTAAATGAACTTTGAACTTCCAACTTCAAAAACTCGCGCCGAAACATATCAAATCAATCCGGAATGAACTTAAATTTTGCACATAAGTCTCAAATGACATAACGAAGCTATTCCACTTCTCGGAACCACAATATGAACCTGATATCATCAAAGTCAACTCTCGGTCAAACTTATGAGCTTTCCAAACCTTCAAATTTTTAACTTTCGCCAATTAGTGCTGAAATCTTCTAGAAGTATCCAAATGCAAATCCGCGCATATTCTAGAGTCAAAAATCATCACCCAGACATAAGGGAACCATCAAACTTCATTCCGGGGTCAAATACAAAAAAGTCAAACTTGATCAACTCTTCCAACTTAAAGCTTCAAACATGAA
>AWOL01S0253872.1:0-12356 GCA_000715115.1 Nicotiana otophora | reverse complement strand
ATTTCTGAGCTTACATCAATTGATTTATGACGACTCGTACGTACGAAAATATGGGTTGTAACACAAGACTTATCCATTGAAAAAATAGATTAGTGTGAAATAATATCACCTACAAGATTTTCAAAGATATAAGATTAGAGATATGTTTTAACACTTTATAAGACAATAAAAAGTAAAGGTAATGTTCGACTAAGTATCTTGCATGATAAGACCAACTAAGAATGCTACAACATGCTACTTAAATTTTCCGTAATTGACTACATTACAGCAAGCCTTTTGTATTAAACAGCAAGCTCGCCGACGCAATTAGTAAATTAAATGACAAATGCAAACAGTAATAGAAACACAAAAATTTACAAGCAAACAATCAATCATTTTCTGGATGCGGTGAAAAGAAAGGAAATCAAGCACGATAAGATTAATAGAGTTCAAATAGATGTTAANACAGTAATAGAAACACAAAAATTTACAAGCAAACAATCGATCATTTTCTGGATGCGGTGAAAAGAAAGAAACTCAAGCACGATAAGATTAATAGAGTTCAAATAGATGTTATCATATTCTAATCAATTACATAGCTTAGATAAATATTCATATTTTTCCTGAAAGAAAACTTTAATATCAATAGCATAATTAGACAGATTTCTTGACGAATAAGAATTTAAAATCCTAACAAGTAATAATATAGTAATGCTAAAAACTCATCTAGCTAAAACCAAGAAAGACAAACAGTAAAATTTCATTCTCAGTTTATACAAAATTATGCCACTTGACTAATTAACAAAGTGAAAAAAACACAGAGCATCATCACAAAACCAAAATTATACATACATGTGCCTAGGTATCTGCCATAAACATGCATGTAAGAATCAAAGTACAATGAAAGTTAAAATTTAGGCATACCAGTGCAGTAATTAAAGAAATAATGGAGAAAAATCTTACCAAAACTGAAAAACACAAAGACTGATCAATTTATTAGTGAATATGTTTTACATTACAGAACTTAAAAAAAGAAACAGAAAACAAAAATACATTAGGATATTGAGGCAATAAAGCAGATTGCATGCCAGAAAATTCTAGGTCTATTGAGAAATCAAGCTAATAAATTGCATAAAATCAACATAGAAACCCCAAATCAACAAAACAAACTCCAAATAAATAGAAACCTCAAATCCAACCGAGAATACCAAAAATAACATAAAAACAAAGTGAAACCCCAAATGCAGTTTACAAAATACAAAAATACCAGGTTACACAAAACCAGAATTGGAGAAGATGAAAGACAAATTGCAAATAAGCTGAAAAAGAAATTATTGTGATTGGGAGAACTTGACTGCTACGCGCTTTCAGTACTGCAAGAGAGAGACGGGGAGACTAGAGAGAGAGAGAGAGGGAGAGACGTGTCTGGGATGCCTTTTTGGGTAATAAGGTCAAAAGGTTTTAGGGGAGAAAAAATAAGGAAAAACAAAACTATAGTGGAAAAATTAGAAGTTTGGTGCTCCTTTTCTTTTAATGTAGCAGAGGTTCTAGACCTCGCAAATTATAAATAATTGTGTCGGCTAGAGAAAGCCCCACAATTTGATACAATTTGCGGGAGTTACCGGTGACCGTCGCTAATTAACTGCCGCTAGTTGACCCTTTTTTTTGTAGTTTCGGACCTTTCACGTTGTAAAAATTTGGGACAAATTAAATTCTCATATCTTGTTAATGAGTTTGGACTCGGAAAAATCAAGTGATTGCATAATAATTATGACTGCGAAAGGGTTTAACAAGATGTCAATTTGAGGCTAAGCATGGGTTATTCCCTGTGGAGTAATCTACGTAGATATGTCCCTTATAATATTGGGTGGAGAGTTTATATTCTGCCACCAGGGCGTATGTGTTGAGATTTGAATTTGAATATGGTTGAGAAAGTTGACTTGAGTGTCAAGAGAATGCATGCGAGCTTAGCAGATTATTGAGGTATTTTTATGGTTGGCGTTGCATGAGTTTGAGAAGAATTTTCGTTAAACTGACTGCGGTATTATTATGGCAGTAATAAAGTATGGGTATTTTGAGTTATCGAGTGTTTTAATCTATGGCTTTGAGCCAAGTTGCATCTCCTATTGACAATTCAATTTCATGGTTATATGTTACATTTTAGTTTTGGTCTGAGGAATACTTGTGAATTAGTTATGACTTTCAGAGGTTAAGATCGAGGATGACTCGAGTACTGAAATTCCTAAATATGGGTTATATTATGCTTTACGAGTATATAAAAATCATGGGATGAGTGAGTTGTTGTTTGTGAATGATGTAGTGCGCACGGAGTACGAATTTGATCGGTGGTGTTAAGGCAGGGTTACCTCTTTGAGTATTGTTGTGCTAATGAGACACGTATCTTTCAGCCTGTTTGGGCGGTGCAATTTAGATTTGAGCAAAGTGAGTGACTCTCGAGAAGGCTTTAATGGGTTCGGGATTTATATATAGCAATCGAGAATTTTTCCGAATTTGTGTATGGATAGAATCTGAGATTTATATTTAATGGCGCCGGGACTTGCGGTAATTCTGCTTGACTACATATTCTACATTTTAGTATAAGAAAGGTAATAAGAACAATTTTAAATTCACATACGGTATTTTTAGAGTGAGTGTTACGGTTGTGGTATTTATGAAGGTTCTTAAGAGAAATACAGTGGCTTATGGGCCTTTGGGCGGTGTGATTTTATGTTAGGATGTCTTATAGTGAGCTTTGGGTAACGACCGTGGAGTTCTGACAGGGAGAAGTGTCAACTTGAGGGTAATTCAGAAGAAACTTGGAGAAAATAGGACGATTGAGTAGTAGGCTGGACCGGTATGGTATGATCGGTTCTTTGGGTACCTATTAAGCGGTGAAGCTCTACAGATGTTTTAGTGGAAATGTTCTTGGGTTGCTGACCTGCGGGGCTTGTTCGAGTTAGAGGAATTCAGTTCGAATAGCTTGATTATGTGCAAATAGATATCAATGTGTTCTTGATGGTTTCTACCATGGTTTGAACCAGATAATTTCTACTGGTGTGGGGGGTATGTTGTGTATTGTGATTTCCTCCTGGATGAGAACAAATGGAATGTTTCTAACTAACCGGGTATGTAATTTGCCGGTGACTCATAGTTGATAATGAGATTTTCGTGCTTTTCACATGATTGCATGATAGATGCGGTGTGTTGTACGGGATTAAAATTTACATGTAGAAGGTAGCAAATCAGTCTTGAAAAGATGGTCCCAATATTTGGATAACATGGTCAGTTTCAGATATTTAGATGAATGTTATAACTAATCGGTAATTCCTGAGAAGGGTGTACATTTCAGAAGGCGCATTGTGTTTTGACTTACGGATGTTCATTAGTATTGCAATACTCACCTAATTGATAGACTACTGATATTCAAATTATTACTATGTGGCACGAAAGAATTATGGAAGTATTCCTAGTGGGATGATCGTGCATGAAGGATGTGATAGTCATTCGAGTGCTGGAACTGTGATCAGTTACGGTGGTTCATGTGTTCAATGAATTTAGGGGAATAGGAGTTCTCAAAAGCAAATTGTTTCAGGGTTGCGGCCTGTTTGAGGTAAATATTTTATTTAATCTCAGTGGAGGCACTAATTGCGTTAATTATTTGTGATAGCTTCGCGCTACGAGTGTGTACATATGTGAGAATTGAGACATATGCGGGTATCGAGGCACGTATTCATACTCGGAAGAATGTTAGGCAAAGATATTCCTAGAGTTGACTGTTAAGTGTAAAGGTATAACGTTTCTCGTATTCGTACCTTTTTCGAGAACTATCTGGGCTACACTTGAGTTTACAAAGAGGCTAATTCCCCAAATAAATTGGGTAGTTACTATTTCTGCGTTAACTTGCCGATTTGAGTTGTGATAGCACACTTTGCACATGCCTACTCTATGGCGTGTTATTTATACCAGTCCAGGAGCATGTGAATTTTATTTCATTTATCATATACATGTGTACTTATTTGATTGCTTCTGTATGATATGCTTGGACTGGAAGCCTGTAACCATGCTGGGCGATTGATATTATTAGCATGTGAGTTATCCGTGCGGGTCCAGACATTTATGTTATAGGCATGTGAGTTGTCTGTGCGGCCCCAGATATTGATACTATAGCATGTGAGTTATCCGTGCGGTTGATGTTAATGTGAGTTCTAGAAGAGATGGTTACCGTTGTTAGATTCGTGTGTCTTGGTTCTACTATATATGATGAGCTTATAACATTGCAGTTGTGGTGGTGCTTGTTGAACTTGCAATACCATTCTCTTCCTTGAGATATTTTCCATTTTTGGGTACACGGATTGCGCAGTTATGGCTTGAGTTATATTGGTGTGGCATGTCTGTGGGATAGTTGTGTCTCATAATATATGGTCATTGGACCTAGAATGGGTATTATCGGATTTGATTACGGTATATTTGGGAGGACGACATCGAAAGTCGGCTTAGAAAGTGATTATGGTTCGGGTTGGGGCGAGAGGGATCCGGGACTTGTTGATCTAATAAGTGGTTATGAGATTCCGCATGTTTCTTTTAATATCAGCAGTGTACGGAGGTTTTGAAACGAGGTTTGACTTGATATGGGGTTTAATACTAGTATCGAGTTAGTTTGGAGTAGTTACTGTGATCGGGAATGGTGTTGCGAGCATGTGAGTTGTGTAGTATGTTATGTGATTATATCTGGGGCTATGGTTATGGCTTGATACAACTTGTTCAGACGGACTCATACAGTGTGTAGATGTGAGATTTCGATCTTGAAAAGAAATTCTGAATATTGGAAATTGAATTCAAGGTTTATGGGCTAAGGTTGAAGTATTGATCTTCAATTACGTGGTATTGTCAGGCCTATAAGGTATAGAGTGGCGTGGGATCACCCTCGGGTATGTGCGAGGTAAGATAGAATAGTAATGTGATGACTTGGAAACAACTCTTGGCAAGTTCGAGGACGAACTCATGTTTAAGTGGGGAGAATGTAACGACCCGGCCGATCGTTTTGAGTATTTCAGCCCTCTTCCCCTATTTACTGCTCAATTTACGCTTTATAGTCGTTATGTGACTTGCCAGAAAAATTAGTTCGGGTCAGGTGAGGTTTTGAAAAGAATTGAGACACTTAGTCCCCAAGATGAAAACTTAAGTTGAAAATATTGACAGGATGTTGACTTATGTGTAAACGACCCCGAAATAGAATTTTGATAATTCCAATAACTTCGTATGGTGATTTTGGACTTAGGAGTGTGTCCGAAAACTTATTTGGAAGCCCGTAGTTAAACTAGACTTGAAATGGTGAAAAGAGGAAGTTTAAGTTGGAAGTTTGACCCGGGAGTTGACTTTTTGATATCGGGGTCGGAAACCAGTTCTGAAAATTTTCATAGGCCCGTTATCTCATTTATGACTTATGTGATATATCTCAGCGTCGAATGTAGAAGTTGAAATTTCTTAGTTTTATTAAGCTTTAATTGGGTTATGATTTGTGATTTTGGTGTAGTTTGATGTAATTTGAGACCTCGAGTAGGTCCGTGTTATGTTACGGGACCTATTGGTATATTCGGACGAGGTCTCGAGTGGCTCGGGTGAGTTTTGGATAGGGTTCGGATCGATTGATGCCTTGATGGAGCTGCTGGAAATTTTGGGTTGCTGGTGCAATCGCTTGTGCGGAAGCTTAGTTGCAGAAGCGACTCCATAGAAGCGAGCAGCCCTCCGCAGAAGCGACTTGGGCAATGCTGGGCAGGAGCCGCAGATGCGAAAAAATGTGCACCGAAGCGCGACCGCAAATGCGGTGGAATTGATCGCAGAAGCGAAAGGGCTGGCGAGTGGTCTCCGCAGAAGCGGCCTCCTCGTCGCAGAAGAGGCTACTATTGTCGCAGGTGCGAAGAAGCCTGGAGAGAAGATAAAATCGTGGTTTTTGGTTTCTTTCTTCATTTTCGAATTTTGGAGCTCGGATTGAGCGACTTTGGAGAGGAATGTTTCCACACAACTTGGGGTAAGTGTTCTTGACTCACTTTTGATTATATGTCATGGATTAATCTTCATTTTTGGCGTATGATTAACGAATTTTCAAGAGAAATCAAAGGAAATTTCTATAATTTCATAAAACGAATTTTCGACTTTTGAATATTGATTCGGAGTCGGATTTGAGTGAAATTAGTATGGTTGAACTAGTAATTGAATGGGTTGTCGGATTGTGTAAGTTTCGTCGGATTTCGAGACGTGGGCCCTACAGGCAATTTTTGAATGAAATTTTGGATTTTTGTAGAAAAATTAGTTTTGATATGAAATTAATTCCTATAATTTGTGTGGAATGCATCAAATTAATTATGACTAGATTCAAGCCGTACAGAAGTTGATACGCGTAGAATACAATTTCTGAAGCATTATATAGCTTGCTTGACATTGGATTCGTGTTGTTTGAGGTATGTAGCATTTCTAAACTTGGTTTTGAGGGTATGAATCCCCGAATTTGGTGTTATATAAATTGTTTGGAGGTTACGCACACGATAGGTGATGAGCGTGTGGACGTGCACCATAGAAATTGTGACTTGAATAAATCTTGTGAAGTTGTAAAATCATAAAATCATGTTATTATCTGAACATTTTCCACGTGTTAGAGAAATTGAGCTGAGGCTCTTATTAAAGATCATGTTTAGGCTATGTACCAGTATTTTGGGACCCATAAGGCCGTGTAGATGTTGAATTAATTATTTTTAAAATGTACATTTCACACTCAGTCATATTCGTCCATTGCGAGGATATTTATGGGACCGAGCTGCATACCGCAGCAGGCCATATTGGCTTTATATATATTATTACTATATGGAACGGGATTTCCTGCTTGCAGCAGGCCTTATAGGCTTTATTATTATATGCATCGGGGCTGCCCGCCTACAGCAGCCCTTGTAGGCTTTTTTATTATGTGGATCGGGACTACTCGCCTGCAGTAGGCCATATCGACTTTATATCACGCTTGGGCTGAAGGAGCCCCTCCGGAGTCTGTACACACCCCCAGTGAGCGTAGATGATTATATATTCGGGATGGACTTCCCAAGGCATGGACATGCCTTACTTATTTATATTGTGATGAATTTCCCTGGACATGGATCTTGTCTGTATCATTACATTTGGGGATAAATTTTCAAGGGCTGGATTGGCCTTATACGGTACTGAGTAACTGACTGTCAGTCGATGTGTATATATATACGGGATGGAATATCCCTGGGGTAGATTGGCCATAAACAGTACCGAGTGACCGAGTGATTTGTGACCAGTAGTACATGAGGTCTTTCCACTGTGATGTCATATTCCTTATATCATGCAATGTTGATCTATTTGTGCTTGTACTGAGTTTAACTATTGAACTTGAAAGCATGCCTATATTTCTGTTCCATTATATATGTACTGGACTGAACCTGCAGAGCTCATCACTACTTTCAGCCCAGAGGTTAGTCTTGTTACTTATTGAGTTGGTTGTACTCATATTACACTCTGCACCTCGTGTGCAGATCCAGGTGCTTTCAGACACGACGACCGTTAGATCTTAGAGTGATATCAGTTGGAGACTATCAAGGAAGCTGCATGGAGTCCACTGACCTTGACTCTCTCTTCCTTTCAGTTATTGTATTGTTCTATATTTTCAGACAGTATTTTTATCAGTCAGACTTTGATTTGATTTAGATGCTCATGTACTCAGTGATACCGAATTTTGGGAGTGTTTTGTATCTGTAATGGTGAGGTTTTTTATTGAATTCAATATTATGTTTTCAAACCTAAAGGATATAGTATTTTATTGGGATTGTCGGCTTGCCTAGTATTGAGATAGGCGCCATCACAACAGGTTAGGATTCTGGGTCGTGACACTAACATAGTGGTAGTGCCTAAAAAAGGGAATAAGCTAAGAATGTGTGTATATTACAAAGATTTAACCAAAGCATGCCCTAAGGATTCTTTCCCTTTGCCTAACATTGATCAGATGATTGGCGCGATGGCAGGGCACGAGATGCTTAGCTTTCTCGACACCAATTTCGGGTAAAACCAAATTCGGATGGACCTGGATGATCAAGAAAAGACTTCTTTCAATGCTGAATTCGGCACCTACTATTATAATGTAATGCCGTTTGGGTTAAAGAACGCCGATGCCACCTATCAATGCCTAGTACACCGGATGTTCGAAGAACAAATAGGGAAATCGATGGAAGTTTATATTGAAGATATATTGGTCAAGTACCTGTGACCAGAGGACCATTTGAAACATTTGAAGGAAACCTTCGACATACTGAAGAAATACAATATGAAGCTGAACCCGGAGAAGTACGCATTTGGGGTCAGATCGGGCAAATTCCTCGGGTTGATGGTATCAAATAGAGGGATCGATATCAACCCCGACAAAATAAAGGCCATAGAGGACATCACCGCGGTGGACAATATCAAGTCCATTCAAAGACTGGCCGGGCGTATAGCCGCTTTGGGCCAGTTTATCTCGAGGTCCGCCGACAAAAGCCATCGATTCTTCTAACTATTAAAGAAGAAGAATAACGTTTCCTAGACTCCGGAATTCCAATAAGCATTGGAGGAACTCAAACGGTACCTATCGAGTCCCCCCTGCTGCACACTCTGAAGGAAGACGAACAACTGTACTTCTACTTGGCAGTTTTCGAGGTAGTGATAAGTGGTGTCTTAGTCCGGGAGAAAGAAGGTACGCAATTACCTATTTACTATGTTAGTAGAACTCTAGGTGAGGCCGAATCGAGGTATGCTCACCTGGAAAAATTAGCGCTCGCTTTGCTAAGCGCTTCTAGGAAGCTAAAGCCGTACTTTCAATGCCACCCTATATGTGTTGTGACCTCTTACCCGCTGAGGAATATCATGCATAAGCCCGAGCTCCCAGGCCGGTTGGCCAAATGGGTCGTGAAAATTAGCGGGTACGATATTTTGGGAGATTTTGGCAGATTTTGTGGGCAACTTTACGCCGGTCTTAATACCCGAAGTCGAAAGGGAACTACTGCTAACCTAGGGGACCACTTTGGGGATATGGACACTTTTCACGGACGGTGCCTCCAGCGCGAAGGGGTCCGGGCACAATATTGTATTAAAACCATACACGGGGAATATAATTAGGCAGTCTATTAGAACTGTGAAATTGACTAACAATGAGGCCGAGTATGAGGCCATGATTGTAGGTCTAGAATTGGCTAAAATCCTTGGGGCCAAAGTGATTGAATCCAAGTGCAACTCACTCCTCGTGGTAAATCAAGTTAACAGAATGTTCGAAGTAAAAGAAGAACGGATACGAAGGTACTTGGAAAAATTTCAAGTAACTCTACACCAATTCAGGGAATGGACCCAGCGACATGTACCCCGAGATCAAAATAGTGAGGCTGATGCACTGGCTAACTTGGGGTCGTCAGTTAATTCCGATGAATTCAGCTCGGGAGCAGTAGTTCAGCTAATGAACTCGATGATAAAAAAAGTCCACGCCAAAGTACACTCAACAAGTTTAACTTGGTATTGGAGAAACAGATACATAGACTACTTGAGGACAGGAAAATTACCTTCGGATCTCAAAGAATCAAGAGCCCTGCGCACCAAAGCTGCCAGATTTAGCTTGGTCGAATGGGCATTGTTCATGAGGACCATCTTTTGCCCACTAGCCAGATGCTTAAGACCAGAAAAGACTGAATACGCCATGAGAGAAGTTCATGAAGGCACTTGCGGGAACCATTCAGAGGTAGAATCCTTGGTTCGGAATCCTTGGTTCACGAAGGCACTTGCGTGTTCCGGGCATAGTAACGTCCAAAATTTTCTGAACCCACTGGTCCATGCCCTCAACCCTAGGGGGAACCCACTGAGTCGCTGAGACAGGTGCAAGAAGAAAGGTTAATAATGATGAGGAATGGTCTTTAACAAAAGCAGAAGAAAAATTTCACAATTTCGGGAAAGACGGAGCCGAGGCCGGGATGATGTCACTATAGGCAACTGAAACAAACCGTTCCATCTACTCACGATCGTTATCATCATCCATGCTGGATAGCAATGCATGGTGGCCTTGCTTGCTGAAGTTAATCACCTCACCCCCACGGAAGATCTTGGGAGAATAAAGGTTCATCACGTGAGCTAAGGATAGCTCCTCCCCGTTTCTTGGCACAGGCGCGAAAGACAAGCAATCGTCCTCCACACGGAGGGACTCACCTGTGCCAAACATACCTGGTAGCAGAGGAAAAACTTCTCAATAATGAAGTCAAGCTCTCCACTCAAAGAAAACATCCTCAAAGTGAAGGGATACATATAGAAATACGTAAAACCCTTCTTGGGTAAGGTTACCCGCTCTGCCAGATCATGAGCAATATTGGAAGGACGGATGGAAGAAGGATATCTTCCAACGGCCCATGTATGAGGTTTAGTATAAGGAAATTTCTCTTCGAGGCCTTTAGTTGTGACAAGACTTCTCGGGATGATGATGCTCACTGTAGGAGGAGCATCTTCATCGATTGTGCTTTTGTTCTTTGAGGAACCGGGATGTTTTGAAGAAGAAGCCATTCTATGTTAGAGAAGATGGAAAAGATTTTATCTTATGGAGAGAATTAAAAGGTTAAACAACAAAGTACAAGTTGAATGAAGAGAGTTTGGAGAATTATGAGGTGTGAATAAAGAAGGTTGATGCGTATAAGTAAAGGTTTAGGAGGATAAACTCGTGGTCATAATTATCTCGATAGCCGGGAAAAGTTACGTTGAATCATGGGATGATGATGTCGCCCAAACTCACACCACTAATTGAGATTGTGAGGCGTTCGATGCAATTATAAATACCTACCGTGAGTCGGGGTCGATTCTATAGAGAACTTTATGTTGGATTAGGTATATACCTAGTCTAAGTATATGACGTTCCCAAGATTGTACTTCCACATATTTGGTTGTTTCTTTTCTACTTCTAAATCTTATGCTAATGCTGTAATTGTAAANCGATGCAATTATAAATACCCAACGCGAGTCGGGGTCGATTCCACAAAGAGCTTTATGTTGGATTAGGTATATACCTAGTCTAAGTATATGACGTGCCCAAGATTGTACTTCCACATATTTGGTTGTTTCTTTTCTACTTCTAAATCTTATGCTAATGCTGTAATTGTAAAGCTAAGAGACAATGTTTTTGGTATCGTTGTTTTTCAGGTTATAAAAGATCTAGGGTTGTAACTTCCACCTAGTTGGTTACCTAACTGATTGAGAGCTTTAGGGAATGTTTGGTTGGTCGGGATACAATATAGAAATCACACGCGATTACTCACTCTATACCTCTCGGTAGTTTGAGTGATTTTGCCCAATTTGGCTTTCTCAAGTCCAAATGGGTATTTCACAAAACAAGTGATAGATGCTCAAGTTGTGTCTTACTATCTCTAGATTCGACCCTTAAATTGGGGCTATCAATTTCTTGAGTTCACCCCAATTTCTTGTTAGCCAAGTTTTCCTAGACTTAGTCTCTCTTTCTCAAGTAGAGACTAAGTCAATTAGGCATAAATCAATGTTTGCAACCATCAATTCTCAAATTCAAGCAAGAACTAGGCTACATATCATATACCCAATCATAAATAAGCCCTAAATCAATCACCCATTAAGCACCCATACAGGGGTTGGGTCACAACCCTAGCTAAGGGTTTAACTACTCATAGAAAATGAAGAAATTAAAGAAGAAACTAGGATAAAACTCATAATAGATGATTAAGGGAAGAAAATCTAATGTTAAAATGATAAACTATTACAAAGTTACGCAAAACAGTAAAGAAAAACGGCTATCTATTCTCATGTGTTCTCTGCTCGACCTAAATTTGACAAAAAGAGCTATTTATACCCAGCTAAAATTATCGGACAAAATTGCCCCTGTGGAGATTCTGCGACCTCACAATTATGTGTGTGGTCCGTACTTTGACATTAGCTTGACAGGATGGACTTCTGCGTCTGCACAATATTGGGTTGACGCACTTCTTCATATTCCGTGGTTCGCATATTTCTGAGTGTGACCACACTCTCGAATTTTAGCTTTGACATGCAAAACTTCTGCGGACCGCATATTTCTGAGTGCGGCCGCACTTTTGATTCTGCGGCCGCACAATAATGGTGCGATACGCACTTCTTCATGACCCCAGAATCCATCTCTCTGAACCTCATCTTCTATGACCACACAATAATTGTGCGGTCCGCACTTTGCATATAAACTTTACCAGAGGCTTCGTCATGTTCTGCCGCCGCACTCAATATTCTGCGGTCCGCATTTTTTCCTTTTTGCTTTGTTTTGGTCCTTGTCCAAAATTACTCCTTCTTGAGTTGATTTTCATCTCTTTGACTCA